>WNWK01010482.1:0-69945 GCA_009830355.1 Cherax destructor | reverse complement strand
CCTAAGTTTTTAGGTCATGTGTCCTGTTAAAGTTGGTAAGGAAATTTGAGTGGGGGTTAAAATTTTGCATAAGGTTTTTGTATAGGCACAGAAAAGTATGGATGTCTTGTATGTTGAGTGTTTAGATTTTGAATATTGGGGGAGATTTGTCTGAAGTGTAATTTTTATCATTCTAACTCCCCCCCTTTTTTGTTGTGTTATTAATGGTCGGGAGATGAGTTATTGATGTTGAGCCCCATGCGCAGATTCCATACGTGAGGTAGGAGTAAATGAGTGAGTGATATAGGGTAAGGAGAGCTGGTTGTGGAACAAGTCCTTATCTTTTATAGTATTCCCACGGTCTTGGAGACTTTCTTGGAAATTTGTTGATACAGTGGCCCCCGGTGTTCACCCTGCTAAAAACACCCCTTTTTTTATGTAAGTATATTTTTTTTGTTTTTATAAGTGTATTTTTGGGAATCAAAAATAGCCCTATTTTTACATTATTTTTAAAAGGGAAAAAATTGGGTTGGTAATGACACTTAACAGCATTCTGTTACAAAAATGGGGAACCCCCGGGGGTCCACTGTAGGAAAAAATTTTTGGGGGCCACTGTCAAGATGGATCCCTAAGAATTTTCCCTTGTGATTTTTGTGATGGGGGCCCCGTTTAGATTATGATAAGTGGTCATTTGTAGCTCTTTTCCCAAACTGAATGAAATAGGTTTTATCAATATTGGGGAAGTTTTTTAGTCATCATAGGTAGATATTTTCTGAATTTTCCAGCTTTTACAGTTTGGCTAATGTCTGGGCTTGGGTAAAAAAACGATGTGGTGTCATCTGAAAATAGTATGGGTTTGAGAAGTTGAGATGCATTTGGGTTTTTTAAAATGAAAAAGAGAAAGAGAAGGGGCCCCAAAGAACACCCCTGTGGGACACCTACTGTAATGTTTGATGGTAGGCTAGCTCCATTTGTGAAAATATTGGTTTCTGTTGCAAAGGTATGTTTTGGAGTTGAGGGAGTGCCCTTTTACACCATAGTGTGATAATTTTAGGTGTAACAGATCATGGTAAAAACTGTACCCAAAAGTTTTAGTAAATCAATGAAGTTTCCCCGGGATTTTTTTTTCCCGAGACGGTGTAAATTATTTCTACATGTGAAATAGAAAAAATTTTTGGGGAACATGTTTTGGGGGGGGCCCGGGGCGGGTTGGGTGGCCGGGGGGGCCAGCTGGCTGGCTTGCTTTAAGAACATAAGAAAGAAGGAACACTACAGCAGGCCTGGGGGCCCCCAGGGGGTCAGGTTACATTCATTTAAAGGGGAAAGGGGCACGCATCTGACCTAGTAGCACAAGCTAGTCAGGCCCAACTCACCCCCAAACCCGCATCCACTCATATAATTATCTAGCCGACCCCCGGGGCCCCGGCCCAGGTAGTCGGGTCACACCATTAAGGAATTAGTATGACAACTGACCGGGAAAAGCTGTCAGGCCCCAAAACTCACACCCCCCCACACCCACTCATGTATTTATCAACCTTTTTTTAAAACACACAACGTTTTTGCATCTATGACATACTGGAGTTTTTCCCCCTCATACAACTCTTTCCAAGCAGTGCTTTCCATATCCTTCCTGAATCTGAACTTTTTTCCCCCCCTTTAAACCATTGCTGCGAGTCCTGTCTTGGCTGGATATTTTTAGCATTTTACATCCCCCCTTTTTTTTTTCCCGTTTTTTCCCCCTTTTACACCTCTCATATTCCCCCCTTTTTACGCCTTTTTTTTAGTGCAGATTCCCGGGCCCCCGTCTATTCTTGGGGAAAATTTCTGATACATGGGATCAACTTTGTCATCCTCCCCCTTTTTCGTTTTTCCCGTGCATTTTTTGTCCATTCTGTAAAACGGTGACCAAAAATGTGGGATAATCTAAATGAGGCCAACCAAAGAAAAAAGAGTTGAAGAACAACCTGAGGACTTCTATTATTTTTTCTTGAAAAGCCAAGGGTTCTGTTAGGGGTTTTTTTCGAACATTTTGCACTGTCTTGGCTTCCCGATTACTACTAACCAGAACTCCTAAATCCTTTCGCAATCACAAGTAATAAGATCTACATTATTCAGTTTATATGTGGCATGGTTATTGTCTTGCCCAACATTTTGAACTTTTCATTTGTTTACATTAAACTGCATCTGCCACTTCTCTGACCACTGCATCCCGTCTATTCAAATCATCCTGGAGTGCTCTAATGTCCTCATTTGAATGAATTGGACGGCCTATTTTGGGGTCATCAGCAAATTTACTTATGTTGCTATTTATTCCCTCATCTATGTCGTTTTTGTAAATTGTAAACAACAGGGTCCCAAAACTGACCCCTGTGGAACACCGCTTGAGGGGGGGGCCCCATTCCCGATTTCTCTCCATTTATGCAAACTCTCTGCCACCTATTTGTCAACCATGCCTCTACCCAGGAAATTTTTTTTCCCATTCCGTGTGCCTTAAGTTTCCTCAGTAACCTCTGATGTGGAACTTTATCGAAAACCTTACTGAAGTCCATATAAAAATATCATATTCATTACCATGATCTACCTCCTCAAACACCTTAGTGAAAAAGTTAGTAAATTCGTAAGACAGGAATGCCCCCTTTGTAAAACCGTGTTGAGATTCATTAAACAATTTATGCTTTTCAAGATGGCTACAATTTCCTCGGCAATTATTGATTCCATAAATTTACCAACTATAATAATAATAATACTTTATTGAGACATGGTACAATGATACATGGTAGACATAGTTATACACAGTTATTACATAGTTATTACATAGTTATTAATGAGATGTACATGCCAAAACCCCCTAATATGCTGTGCATTGCGGGCATTCTTAGGACTACTTAATTCTAGACTACATGGTAAAAAGTTATGGTTGATAATTTATAAAATAAGTATAATTGCGTATCGAGTTATAAGTTTGAATATAAGTTGAACATATCAATGCAATGCAACTAATTGAGTGAGATAACAATTTAAAACAATTAATTGCATTGCAGTTACAGTTTACGTGGTCATTATAATGTAAATGTTGTGGAAATAGTTAGCTTAGTTTGTATTATTCATAACAGGCTTATTGGTCTATAGTTCGAAGCTGGTGTAGCCAATAAAATTTCTAGCACCAATACTCGAGCAACAGATTACCTTGTTGGAAGCTTTTCAACATCACTATCTTGCTCCAACTGAGCCCACTGAGGTCACACTGAATATTAATTCACTGAAAAACAAGTCAGGAAATTAGATCAAGTTTCACCACGTTGTTCGAAAGAGCAGCTCATATCCTTTCATCCACCATTACATCGTTTAACAAATTGCTAAAAACCAACACTTTCCCAACAGTACTCAAGATAGCAAAGGTTATCCCAATACACAAAGGTGGAGACCCAACTGAGTAAATAATTATAGACCAATATCTAACTTACTACTTTTAAACCCAAAAATTTTTTGAAAAATTAATACGCAAGATTATACTTTTTATAGCATTACGCAATAAATTCAACCTCTGCCAGTTTTGTTACAGACCAGATAAAAGCACAAATGGCGCAATTATCAAAATGCTAAACTTCCTTACTCATCTCTTAAAAATAATGAATATCTACTAGGCCTCATTATTGTCCTTAGGAAAGCTTTCCATACAGTAGACCACAGCATCCTACACCTCATACTTGATCATTATGGTATGAGAGTCATGCACTTTCATATATAAAGTTCTACACTACCAGCAGTGAAGAGTTTATACGAGGATAGTGAGGCTCAGATTAGAGTACAGTGATCCCCGAGTTTCATAAAAACTTCACTCGAGAAGCCTGCTCAAACACCATTACCAAACGAATTTACTCCCTTTAAAGGGAAAAAATGTCACGTAGGTTAGTCTATTTCAGACCCCCAAAAATACACTTCCACAAGCCTGGAGTTTACCTGGAGAGAATTTCAGGGGTCAACGCCCCTGCGGCCCTGTCTGTGACCAGGCCTCATGTTGGAACAGAGCCTGATCAACCAGGCTGTTATTGCTGGCCGCACGCAGTCCAACGTATGAACCACAGCCTGGCTGGTCAGGTACCGACTTCAGGTGCCTGTCCAGTGCATGCTTGAAGACAGCCAGGGGTTTGTTGGTAATCCACCTGATGTATGCTGGGAGGCAGTTGAACAATCTTGGGCCCCTGACACTTATTGTGTTGTCCCTCAACGTGCTAGTGGCACCCCTGCTTTTCATTGGAGGGATGTTACATCGCCTGCCGAGTCTTTTGCTTTCATAGGGAGTGATTCTCGTGTGCAAGTTTGGTACTAATCCCTCGAGAATTTTCAACATGTATATAATAATGTATCTCTCCGCCTGCGTTCTAGAGAGTACAGGTTTAGGAACTTCAAGCTTCCAAGTATTGAGGTGGTTTATCGCAGTTATGCGTGCCGTGAAGGTTCTCTGCACATTTTCAAGGTCAGCAATTTCACCCGCCTTGAAAGGTGCAGTTAGTGTGCAGCAATATTCCAGCCTAGATAGAACAAGCGATCTGTAAAGTGTCAACATGGGCTTGGCATCCCTGGTTTTGTAGGTTCTCATTATCCATCCTGTCATTTTTCTAGCAGATGTGATTGCTACGGTGTTATGGTCCTTGAAGGTGGGATCCTCTGACATGATCACTCCCAGGTCTTTGACATTAGTGTTTCGCTCTATTGTGTGGTTGGAATTAGTTTTGTACTCCAATGAGATTTTAATTTCCTCACGTTTTCCGTATCTGAGTAATTGAAATTTCTCATCATTGAACTTCATATTGTTTTCTGCAGCCCATTTAAAGATTTGGTTTATGTCTGCTTGGAGTCTTGCAGTGTCTTCAAGCACTTACAATATTATACTTACATAATTGTACGATTTCCGGGGTGTACGAAACTCGGGGGACCACTGTATGTAGGAGAGAGGGAGATTATTTCCCAGTAAAAGTAGGCCTTAGACAAGGATGTGTGATGTCACTATGGTTGTTCAATATATTTATAAATGGGGTTGTAAGAGAAATGAATGCTCGGGTGTTGGCAAGAAGTGTGGGGTTAAAAGATAAAGAATCTAACAAAGTGGGAGTTGTCACAGTTGCTCTTTGCTGATGACACTGTGCTTTTCGGGAGATTCTGGAGAGAAGTTGCGGAGGTTGGTGGATGAGTTTGGTAGAGTATGTAAAAAGAAAATTAAAAGTGAATATAGGAAAGAGTAAGGTGATGAGGATAACAAAAAATTAGGTGACGAAGATTGGATATCAGATTGGAGGAGAGAGTATAGAGGAGGTGAATGTATTCAGATATTTAGGAGTGGATGTGTCAGCAGATGGGTCTTTGACGGATGAGGTGAATCATAGAATTGATGAGGGGAAAAGGGTGAGTGGTGCACTTAGGAGTCTGTGGAGACAAAGAACTTTGTCCGTAAAAGCAAAGAGGGGAATGTATTAGAGTATATTTATACCAACACTCTTATATGGGTGTGAAGCATGGGTGGTGAATGTTGCAACAAGAAGGCTGGAGGCAGTGGAAATGTCATGTCTGAGGGCAATGTGTGGTGTGAATATAATGCAGAGAATTCGATGTTTGGAAATTAGGAGGAGGTGCGGGATTACCAAAACTATTATCCAGAGGGCTGAAGAGGGGTTGTTGAGGTGGTTCAGACATGTAGAGAGGTTGGAACAAAATAGAATGACTTCGAGAATGTATAAATCTGTAGTGAAGGGAAGGCGGGGTAGGGGTCGGCCTAGGAAAGGTTGGAGGGAGGGGGTAAAGGAGGTTTTGTGTGCGAGGGGCTTAGACTTCCAGCAAGCATGCACGAGCGTATTTGATAGGAGGGAATGGAGACAAATGGGTTTTAGGACTTGACGTGCTGTTGGAGTGTGAGCAAGGTAACATTTATGAAGGATTCAGGAAACTGGCCGACGGACTTGAGTCCTGGAGATGGTAAATACAGTGTCTGCACTCTGAAGGAAGGGTGTTAATGTTGCAGTTTTATAACTGTAGTGTAAGCACTCCTCTGGCAAGACAGTGATGGAGTGAATGATGATGAAAGTTTTTCTTTCTTGGGCCACCCTGCCTTGGTGGGAAATGGCCGATGTGTTAATAAATAAAATAAATAATAATCGCTCTGGAGCACTTTAAATGTCACGTACGTATTTCGGATAGGTTTGGTAACTGACATTTAAAGCGCTCCAAATGATTGTTATTATTATTATTATTATTATTATTATTATTATTATTATTATTATTATTATCATCATCATCATCATCATCATCATCATCATCATCAACATACCTTGTTCACTGAGTTTAATAATTTTTTAGATGCCACGAGAGACGCTGATATATACAGAGAATGTAAACACACCAGCTAACCCCTTTGCAGTGAACCGCTTTGTACTTCTTCCAGTTTCCTCTTCCAAGTGCTGCTGCACTTTTAACTCTATCTTGTACTATGGGGTGCACAATAAAGTACAAATTTATAGACGAAATATCTTGGACACTGTGAAAATTAGTGTACTGAGTAGGTGCAGGAAGGAGATTGTGATGCTTGACACTGAGACGCCGCGCTGCCCATTTAGATGACTCAAGTTCTCGTACAGCATACAATACTGACTGGTCGGAGAGCTGGTCGTAACTTTGAGCAGTAGGTAAACGAGTACGTCAGTAAGTGAGGAGTACCTGTATATGAGGGAAATGGTGAAAGGTTAATAACTCCCCGGTCAGTGGTTGAATCAGAGATGTTGTATTTGGAGGTAAAAATACAACTTTTACATGTGGGGTCACATCCAGCAAAGCTTGTGGATGAGTACGGGAATTATCAAAAATGAAGAGAGCCTTGAATGCAAGGTTCTTGGTGTGCAGGTAAAACTTGACTTCAGGAATAAAGTGATGCTTAAACCAGTCAATAAATATTTCCTCTGTCATCCATGCTGACTGGTTTGACCTTCAAATTACTGGTAAGGTGTTTTTATCCACACCTTTCAAAGCACGAGGATTCTTAGAGCGGTAAGTAACCATGGGCTTACACTTGAAATCACCTGATGCATTACCGCAAAGGAGCAAGGTGAAGTGATCCTTTGCTGTCTTGAAGCCCGGTGCACTTTTCTCTTGCTGACTTATATAAGTTCGTGTTGGCATTTTCTTCCAGAAAACACTTGTCTCGTCAGCATTAAACACTTGATGTGGCTCATAGCCACCCTCAGAAATAAGTTCCTGAAATTAAGCAGGGAAATTACTTGCTGCTGTATGATCAGCTGAAGCACTTTCACCAGAAAACTTAATATTATGTAACTTATTATGCAACTTAAAGTTCTGGAACCAGCCTGTGCTAAACACACACTCGTTTTCAGGCCTTCCTTCCTTATCATACACTGCTTCAACCCTTTCAGGGTTTTGGTCGTAGTAGTACGGCTTTCGCCCTGGGGTTATTGACGTACTAGTACGCCTAAATTCTAGTGCCCTCAAATCAAGCAGAAACAGGCTGTTAGGCCTAGATGTGATAGAATGGGTCTGTGCGGTCAGTATGCGCAGTATAAAAAAAATCCTGCACCACACAGTGTATAATGAGGAAAAAAAAACTCTGACCGTGTTTTTGGTTTTAAACAGCAACTTTGCAGTCTATTTTCGTATGGTATTTATGCTTGTATTCTTATTTTCTTAGTCTCATTTTATAGAATAGATGATATATTACAGAAATAGAGATAATTTTGACTGGTTTCACGATGACAAGTACCATGAAACTGAGCGCAAAGTAGCGAAAATGTTCGATTTTGCCGATGTTCAAAAGTAAATAAATCACACCATGCGTCCAATACACATCAACTGGAGAGTCTAATATTCTTACACAAGTGCGCTGATATTATTTATACCATTTTTACAATGCTGCAGTTGTATACATAACAGTAAATCTTCTATTTTTTGTGAGAATAAAAATTCAAAATGGAAAGCAAAAGTAATGTAAGAGGGGCCTGGAGACATGACTAATGAACAGAGAAGATGTTATTTTAGTTTCAGGAATGTCTGCCTTGTTTATTATGGACCCTATTTTGAAATTGGCATAATTGGCCAAATTGCCATTTTCTGACCACTATTTTGGGTAGTTGAAATTGGTAAATAGGCGGTTTCTTGTACTCAATCGATAGAAGAAATGGAGTTCTAGTGAAATAGCTATAATTTTAGTAGACTGAAACATTGGAATTTGCCGAAAATAGGGCTCAAAGTGGGCGAAATTGCCGAGGGCATAAACATCTTTGAGACCGATAACTTCGTGGGGCATAATTCCGTTAGTTTTCGATCAAATTTCATAATTTTTGTGGCGTTATGATCGGAAAAAGATTCTCTCATTTCATAAGAAAAAATAATTTTTTATTTTTTTAAATTCGTGGACCCTGAGAACGAGTTTCAGAGAGACCCCTTGGACCCCCAAAGGGTTAAACAACTGTAAAGCCTTTTCCCTAATTATGAGGAAATTAAGTGGTGCACCTTTCTTTGTTTTCTGTTGATCCACTCAAGCAACAAGTTTTCTGTTTTATTTATTTTTTGGGACCTACGTGTGGAAAATATTGGTATTTTCCAAAAGTTGTAATTGATAAACTTTCCAATATGAATAGATATCTTTAATGTGCTGCTGGTAGCTTAACGTTTATGGGGTATGAATACAGAACCATCGTACTAGCGGGGCAGGACATGGCACTTGAGAGGCCGTAGGCCAGCTGGGCAGGGGGGAGTAGTTCTCGCGTGGGCATAACCGTAAGAGGCTGGAATTCTGGCTCAGTATGGAGCCAGTTATTTGTAAATCGCTGGCCAAATATGGTTGTTGGCTTCCCTTCACAATAGGAAGTGTTAATCGTCTTCAAGTGTATACTGAGGGACATTTAAGTCCAAAAACTACTGTAATCGGGTGATAAATTGAGGAATAACGGTGACCCCGGTAGGCTAACCATATTAACCATGGCTCAGGCGGCGTGATTATTCGACTTGATGCCTGAAAACCCCTGATTCAGGGTGGGTTTCGTATTAGAATAGACTGAAATATGCTCAATGAATATTGTGAAATGGTGAATATAGTGAAACAGAGTTGTAAATAATTGGGAGTGAGTGTACCGGTGGGTCGGGCGTTGTGACGCTATGCCCAGACCGCCATATGGAGAAGATGAACTAACTTCATCTCGACCCATCAACGTCGAAATTGAAAGAAGTGAACAATAAAGAGTGGAAACTAGTGAGATATTAAATCGTCGTGTGAATTAAAAAGGATTTGGTGATGTTAATGTCACGAGAGAGAATGTGTAGTGATTGTCAACAACATTCTCCTAACAACCACATGTTGACCTCCGATTCTGTCCCGAGAATTGTAGAGGTGTCAAGAAGTCAATACTTCTATATCGGGCCCCATCTACCATCATCGGCTTCCCAGTATAATGCTGCGAGCAAGACCGCAGAGAACACCAGAAACGAAATGACCCCCCACCTACAGCTAAGTACTCACTCTTTGTAGCAGTCAATGTCGGCCGATAGGATTGTTATAAACAGTAGATGTACCTTAGTTAGGTCACCGATCTACAATGCACCGCTATGATGCTGTTAATGGGTGAGTGATGGTCATGTTAACTTAATTGTGTGTTCTCTTTTCCTTCATTGATCAGGCAGTCTTGTGACCTGGGAAACTAAAAACGAGCTTTAACTTGGTGACTTGCCCGGGGGTGTTGTGTTTTTTTTTATAGTAACCATACAGTCCACTAAAATTTAATCATACCATACTTTTATTATAATCCCTTCAAATTTATTTATACTGGGAGAGTGCAGTGGGGTGAGTGAGAACATCGAAGGTACCCCTTGGGTGCGATCAGGAGTGGGTAAATTTTTCACATACCTTAACCCTTTGGGGTCGGGGCCGTACTATCTTTTACGAGCAGGGGGTTTGGGGCCGTCTATACGTTTCAGAGGGGTTTGGGGTCACTAGTACCCCCAAAATTTTAGCGGCCTCAAATTAAGCAGGAAACGTTGGTGGCCTACATATGAAAGAATGGGTCTGTGGTGTGTGCGAGTATAAAAAAAACCTGCAGCACACACTGCATAATGAGAAAACAAAAAACTACACGTTTTTTCGATTAAAACAGCGACTTTTCAGTCTATTTTCGTATGATATTTATTGATGTATTCTCGTTTTTATGGTCTCACTTTTTATAGAATGGAAGATATATTACAGAAATAAAGTAAACTTTTTTTTTTGGAGAATAAAATTCAAAATAAAAAGCAAAAAAAGAAAAGGGGCCGGGAGGACTAATGAACAGAGAAGATGTTAATTTAGTGCCAGGAATTTGCCGTTTATTCTGACCCTTTTTTGAAATTGGCATCTTTGAAAGGGGAAATTGGAAAATTGTCATTTTCACCACTTTTTTGGGGAGTTGAAATTGGTAAATAGGCTTTTCTTGTACTCAATCGATAGAAGAAATGGAGTTCTAGGAAATAGCTTAATTTTAGTAGACTGAAACATTGGAATTTGCCGAAAAGGGCCGAACTGGGAAAAACGCCAGGTCAATGTCAAAATAGCTAACCCCAAAGCAAATTTCCCTTTTTTACAAATTTCATAATTTTGGTGCCATTATGATCAAAAAATTCTATCCGTTCCAGGAGCTGGTTTTAAAAATTTTTCCCCCAAAAAAAATGTAAATAAATTAACCGCCCCAAAAAAAAATATTACCAAAAAAAATTTTTTTTTAAAATTAAATTAATTAATCCTTTTTGAAGACAATGCTGGCTTCTGGAAGATAGGGAGGAGGAAATAGAGAGGAGTTATTTTGGAAGGGGAAATCCTCCAAAAGGACTTCAGGTAACACGTCCTCTCTGGGGTTATTTCCCCTTTTTTTTTTTAATGCCACTAGGACCAGCTTGAGTCACTAGAACCTTGTCTAAAAAAATAACTGTCCAGAGGCTCTGTTTCTGGCGCCTTTTTAACATTTCCTGAAGTGGGACAAGGTTTTGTCACTAAACATGTTGCAGATATGGCTTGTTTTGTTGGTCAGGATGGTGTTTTTCAACAAAACTTTGTAACCTATTCCACATTCCCACATTTCCTTAATCACTGAAGAAGGCACCTCCTCTCTCTTCCTCCTCCTGTGAAGCAAGTTCCTGAGCTGTGGTCTGTTGTGTTCCAGGTGAAGCTTTTTGCAGCTCTTCAGTTGTTAGCTCTACCCTGTGGTCCTCCACCAACTCTTCCACATCCTCACAACTCACCTCTAACCCCAGGCTGTTCCCAATGTCACAAATCTTCCACAACAGGCACAGGGTCGTCAGCTGCAAATCCTTCAAAATCCCTCTGTTGGCCCAAATCTGGCCACAGTGGTCTCCAAGCAGAGTTCAAAGTCCTGAGTCACTCCTCCCAAGCCACCTTTAAGGCCATGCAGTTGTAGATATTGAAGTGAATCTTCCAGAACTCTCTAAGGGTCAATTAGTGTCTGAGGTCATTTCAAAGCACTTCTGAAACACTGCTTTGGTGTACAGTTTCTTGAAGTTAGAAATGACCTGCTGGTCTATGGGCTGGAGAAGAGGAGTGGTGTTAGGAGGCAAGAACTTCACTTTTATAAATTTGAAGTCCCTAGACATTTGGTCTTCCAAGTCTGGGGGATGTGCAGGAGCAGTGTCCAGTACCAGGAGGTACTGAGTCCCAAATTGTTATCCTGAAGGTATTTTTTCACACTTGGGCCAAACACATCATCAACCCAATCTTTGAAAATTGACCTTGTGACCCATGCATTTTGACTTGATTTCCACATCACACACAATCTTTTCTTGTGAACATTGTGTTTCGTGAACACTCTGGGAGTTTCAGAGTGATACACGAGTAAAGGCTTCACTTTGAAATCCCCACTTGCATTGCTACACAACATGAGAGTTAGCCTGTCTTTCATAGGCTTGTGTCCACGCAGTCTTTTCCTCCTGCGTGATGTAGGTCCTGTTGGGCATTTTCTTCCAAAACAGGCCTGTTTCGTTACAGTTAAACACTTGTTTTGGTTTCAGATTTTCACTCTTTATGTAGTCCTGAAATTCCTGCACAAACTTTTCAGCAGAGTGTTTGTCTGAACTTGCAGCCTCACCATGCCTTACAACACTGTGTATGCCACTACGCTTCTTAAATCTCTCAAACCAGCCTTTGCTGGCCCTAAATTCACTACCAGCAGCACTTGTTCCAGGAGTTTTCTTCACAAGATCTTCATGCAAACGCCTTGCCTTCTCACAAATAAAAGACTCCACTACACTGTCTCCCACCATTTGTTTTTCTTTAATCCATAATAATAAAAACTTTTCCATTTGTTCCATTATTGGTGACCTTTGTTTCGTAAGCACATTTACTCCTTTGGCAACATCAGCCTCCTTGATCTGTTCTTTCTTTGACAGGATGGTTGTAATTGTTGATTTGTTTTTTTCCAAACATCCTGGCAAGTTCCAGCACCCGCATACCACTCTTATATTTCTCAATCACTTCTCTCTTAAATTCCATGGTATTTCTCACTCTCTTTGCCACAGGAACTTTACTAGACTAGAAACTTTCTTGGGAGCCATGGTTACTTATTTCACAGTTGCACTGGCAAAAAACAATGGAAAACAAGCGAAATGAATGAGCAGAAGCTTCCTTACGTACTGAGAGACACAAACAAACTGAAGTGCAAGCGTCCCCAGCCGGCGGGTTGACGCGTCCAATACAGCCGCTAACCGGGAGCCGTAAACCGGCCGCTAACCGAGTTGGCCACTAACAGGAACGGCCGCTAACCGAGGGTCTACTGTACTACGACATTAAGCGCCCTAGTGATAAAATGCATATACAGTACAGTGGACCCCGGGGTTCATAATTAATTTGTTCCAGAGGGCACTCCGAACACCGAATATTACGAACTCCGAATCTATTTTCCCCATAAGAAATAATGGAAATAAAATTAATCCGCTTCAGACACCCAAAAGAATTAAAATAAAATATTTTTGTACATTAAATATACATTAAATTACACAGAAAACAATGAGACATGAAGAATAAAACAATAATAACATGTCACTTACCTTTATTGAAGAGTTGCTGATGTGTGGAAGATGGGAGGAGGGAGAGGATGGAAGAGTTGCCTTTGTTTGGAAGGGAATCCCTTCCATAAAGACTTAAGGTACCAAGTCCTTTTCCTGGGTTACTTCCTTCTTTGTTTTTTAATGCCATTAGGACCAGCTTGAGAGTCACTGGACCCCTGTTGCTCAAAAAGTGTTCCAGAGAGTTCTGTTTCTGCCGTATGTTTGAAATTGTACCGGCGCCAGGGTGTGTGTTTGGGGACAGGACAAGATAGTCCTTCAATATTTCGCTAATATCATCTATACGGCTTATTTATCTATCACAATTCATCTAATATGACATAATAAAAATATTAATAACATAGAAACATGACATATACTCTAGAATGAATAAAATATCATTACAATGTGAGGACTGGTGTTGTGGTGTTTGTTGTTGTGTGTATAAGGGCCACTGAAGATACGCCTTACATAGTGATGGCCGCCAGACACACGGCTGTGTTGTCAGTCGCCCTATATAATTCCAACAACATTGGAGGAGTTAAGTTTCGTGTCGTCATTTTTCAATCGCTTAATTGCTTAACTTACTTGCTGCACTGTTAATGCTACACTTTATCGCTGGCTGGCACAACAGCCTTTATCAACTCCTGCTGTTTTAGTATCATAACATATCGTAGAATCACTGAATCACTTAAGAAGGCATTTTCCCCTCTCAGCCCTTTACTAGGAGCTTTCTTGGGGCCCATGGTGGCTTATTTAGCAGTTGCAAGCACTAAAAACCAATGGAATAATGACAAAATGTATGGTATGAATGCGTGGGAATGCATGGGTGGCGGTCACTCGATGGTAAACAATGGCAAACTGACTCTGAATGGTCCGGGACGAATTACTAACTCCGAGTGGATCAATGAACACCGAACCAATATTTTTCTGAAAAAATGTCACGAACTCCGATGCCTACGAACTCCGGGGGTCCACTGTACACTCATTCTTTACCTTAAAATATTTGTAGTCTTAATGGTAATGGTCTTAATGTAGGGTGAGAGGTGAAAAGTATTTATTTGTAGAAAGTCGTGTGGGAGGTATGGCATCCTGCCTGGCCACTCCCACCTACTATGACATTAAGCGCCCTAGAGCGATAAAATGCATATACAGTACACTCATTACTTACCTTAAAATATTTGTAGTGTTAATGTAGGGTGAGAGGTGAGTTTTATTTGTAGGAAGTCAGGTTTGGGAAGTGTGGATAGCCAGCCAGGGCAGCTCTATCCTCCCCTTCACACCCACACGTAATGTAAACAAACCAGGCGAACGTGTCTGGTTTTCGTCACTTTACATTGTGTACAAGTTGTCTCCATGTTGATACAGTAGAATAAATAATGAGAAACACTCCCATTCTCATGTAACACCATTTTTAGAAGAAATGACGCCCTGAGTGAAGGCATACGAAAGGAGTAATTTTCTAGTTACCCCCAGTAATATTATAGTGTACACATTTTCTCTGATGTTGGAACAAGTCGCCTGGCTACCACAAGTCCTACAAGTCGCCTGGCTACCACAAGTCCTACAAGTAGCCTGGCTACCACAAGTCGCCTGGCTATCACAAGTTCTACAAGTCGCCTGGCTACCACATCTCATATTTATGTTAATTTATTCTATTGTGGGGTGTATTTAGATGGATTAAGCAAAATGTCCATATTAACCCTTCGACTGTCGGAGGCCCCTCTCTGAAACTGTCATTCTATGTCGGGAAATATTAAAAAAAAAAAAAAAAAAAAAAAATTCTTATCAAAATGTTAAGATTATTTTTCTGATTGTTTAAATCCCAAAAAAACAAATTTTGTGATCAGTACTTACCGAGATATAGAGGTGTAAAGTTGGAAAAAAATGAGCCGCGTATGGCAACAGCGGCGAATGCCGCCACCCGGTAAACTTTGGTTTACTTCCTTTCGTAGGTTTCTTGTTTTTTTCACTATTTTATTTTTTTACATAACTTATGTGGCCTGTGAGACCAAAGTAAGGTGCAATGTATATATATACACTCGTTGTATGCAACACAATATTCGCACAAACATTAGTATCATTATATTGTTTACAAAACTTGTTTACACCAACCAACAATAAAAAAAAATGTTTATTACTATTGTTCTATAATATATATACACATATATAATGACTAGACACTTTTCATCAACTGCAATTAGCACTTCAAAGCTCCAAGCTGTGTGTGTGTGTGTGTGTGTGTGTGTGTGTGTGTGTGTGTGTGTGTGTGTGTGTGTGTGTGTGTGTACTCACCTATTTGTACTCACCTATTTGTGGTTGCAGGGGTCGAGTCATAGCTCCTGGCCCCGCCTCTTCACTGATTGCTACTAGGTCCTCTCTCTCCCTGCTCCATGAGCTTTATCAAACCTAGTCTTAAAACTATGTATGGTTCCTGCCTCCACTATGTCGCTTTCTAAGCTATTCCACTTCCTGACAACTCTATGACTGAAGAAATACTTCCTAACATCCCTTTGACTCATAGGAGTCTTCAACTTCCAATTATGACCCCTTGTTTCTGTGTCCCCTCTCTGGAACATCTTGTCTCTGTCCACCTTATCTATTCCTCGCAGTATTTTATATGTCGTTATCATGTCTCCCTAACCCTCCTGTCCTCTAGTGTCGTCAGGCCGATTTCCCTTAACCTTTCTTCGTAGGACAATCCCCTTAGCTCTGGGACTAGTCTTGTTGCAAACCTTTGCACTTTCTCTAATTTCTTGACGTGCTTGACCAGGTGTGGGTTCCAAACCGGTGCTGCATACTCCAGTATGGGCCTGACGTATATGGTATACAGAGTCTTGAATGATTCCTTAGTGAGGTATTGGAACGCTATTCTTAGGTTTGCCAGCCGCCCGTATGCTGCAGCAGTTATCTGATTGATGTGTGCCTCAGGAGATGTGCTCGGTATTATACTCACCCCAAGATCTTTTTCTTTGAGTGAGGCTTGCAGTCTTTGGCCACCTAGACTATACTCTGTCTGCGGTCTTCTTTGCCCTTCCCCGATATTCATGACTTTACATTTGGCAGGGTTAAATTCAAGGAGCCAGTTACTGGACCAGGCTTGCAGCCTGTCCAGGTCTCTTTGTAGTCCTGCCTGATCCTCGACTGATTTTATTCTGTGTGTGTGTGTGTGTGTGTGTGTGTGTGTGTGTGGGGGGGACATCTAAATTTGCTGAGTCAGGGTAAGGCAGCTGTCAAAATGACATATTATACCATTACTCACCACCCCACACTGCCTGTCAACACAAAAGGGGACCCATGTCCTCTTCCCCACAACCTCCTTCCTTTCCTTCATACCTACCTTCCTAGCTTCCTTTCTTCCTTCATTCCTTCCTTTCTTTCTGCCTTCCTTTCTTACATATTTCCTTCCTTCCTTCCTCTCATCTCTTCCTTCCTTCCTTTCTTCCTTCATTCCTTCCTGCCTTCCTTCCTTTCTTCCTTCATTCCTTCCTTTATTTCTTCCTTCCTTTCTTACTTCTCTTGTTCCTTCCTTCCTCTCATCTCTTCCTTCCTTCCTTTCTGTCTTTCTTTCTTACTTCCTTCCTTCTTCCGTCCTTCCTCTCATCTCTTCTTTCCTTCCTTCCTTCCTCTCATCTCTTCTTTCCTTCATTCCTTCCTCACATCTCTTCCTTCCTTCCTTACTTTCTTTCTTTCTTCCTTCCTTCATTCTGTTATCCTGGGCATTGCTTTCGGTCACAAACTCCTCAAAACCATGAAATTTATCTTCAGAGACACTTACATCTGTGTTAGAGCTATCATTGAGGAAGAGAAATGTCCCAGATGCGCCAAGGAGTCAAATAATCCTTACCGCTAGGCATGCTGAACAAGGGCTACTGAAATGGTGTTCCCACAATGCACCAGTGGCTGCCCGATTTTTTTTATATTGCGCACACTGACCACACAGACCCATTCTCTCACATGTGGGCCTACTAGATTTCTCCTGCTTGATTTGAGGCCGCTAGAATTTAGGCGTATAAATACGTCCGAAACATTGGCTCGTAAGACGTATATATACGACCGAAACAGTCAAAGGGTTAACATGTGTAAGTTTACTTAGGTACAGGTACACATAAGTATAATTATCAGTTATAATAATAATGTAAGTATGTAGTCCGCCTGGGCTACATACCTACACCTACCTACATGTGACCCAGAACCATATTATTACCATTGACATATCATGTTCACTGAGTTTAATTGTTTCTATCAATTACCTTTAGATGCCATCATAAACAAAGGGAGAAGTAATGAATAATTCATGCCGAGAATTGTAAACAAAAGTGCTATGTATTAAGGGGAGTGACAATGTTTTCCCTCCGCCCGGCTACCACACCTCCATAGTATACAGTGGACCCCTAAGTAACGAGCAAAATTCATTCCAGAAGCCTGCTCAAGTGCCATTACCGAACAAATTTACTCCCTTAAGAAATAATGTCAAGTAGGTTAGTCCATTTCAGACTCCCAAAAGCACTTACAATATTATTTTTTTTATTAACACATCGGCCGATTCCCACCAAGGCAGGGTGGCCCGAAAAGAAAAACTTTCATCATCATTCACTCCATCACTGTCTTGCCAGAAGGGTGCTTTACACTACAGTTATAAAACTGCAACATTTACACCCCTCCTTCAGAGTGCCGGCACTGTACTTCCCATCTCCAGAACTCAAGTCCGGCCTGCCGGTTTCCTGAATCCCTTCATAAATGTTACTTTGCTCACACTCCAACAGCACGTCAAGTATTAAAACCATATGCCTCCATTCACTCCTATCAAATACGCTCACACATGCTTGCTGGAAATCCAAGCCCTCGCACACAAAACTTCCTTTACCCCTCCCTCCAACCTTTCCTAGGCCGACCCCTACCCCGCCTTCCCTCCACTACAGATTTATACACTCTCGAAGTCACTCTGTCTCGTTCCATTCTCTCTACATGTCCAAACCACCTCAACAACCCCTCCTCAGCTCTCTGGACAATCGTTTTGGTAATCCGCACCTCCTCCTAATTTCCAAACTCCGAATTCTCTGCATTATATTCACACCACACATTGACCTCAGACATGACATCTCCACTGCCTCCAGCCTTCTCCTCGTTGCAACATTCATCACCCATGCTTCACACCCATATAAGAGCGTTGGTATAACTATACTCTCATACATTCCCTCTTTACTTCCATGGACAAGGTTCTTTGTCTCCACAGACTCCGAAGTGCTCCACTCACCCTTTTCCCTCATCAATTCTATGATTCACCTCATCCTTCATAGACCCATCCGCCGACATGTCCACTCCCAAATATCTGAATACATTCACCTCCTCCATACTCTCTCCCTCCAATCTGATATCCAATCTTTCGTCACCTATTCTTTTGTTATCCTCATCACCTTACTCTTTCCTATATTCACTTTCAATTTTCTTCTTTTACACACCCTACCAAATTCATCCACCAACCTCTGCAGCTTCTCTTCAGAATCTCCCAAAGCACAGTGTCATCAGCAAAAAGCAACTGTGACAACTCCCACTTTGTATTTGCTTCTTTATCTTTTAGCCCAACACCTCTTGCCAAGACCCTCGCATTCACTTCTCTTACAACCCCATCTATAAATATATTGAACAACCACGGTGACATCACACATCCTTGTCTAAGGCCCACTTTTACTGGGAAATAGTCCCCTTCCCTCCTACACACTCTAACCTGAGCCTCACTATCCTCATAAAAACTCTTCACTGCTTTCAGTAACCTTCCTCCTATTCCATACACCTGCAACATCTGCCACATTGCCCCCTATCTACCCTATCATACGCCTTTTCCAAATCCATAAATGCCACAAAACATCTTTACCCTTATCCAAATACTGTTCACCTATATGTTTCACTGTAAACACTTGGTCTACACACCCCCTACCTTTCCTAAAGCCCCCTTGTTCATCTGCTATCCTGCTTTCTGTTTTACTCTTAATTCTTTCAATAATAACTCTACCATACACTTTACCAGGTACACTCAACAGACTTATTCCCTATAATTTTTGCACTCTCTTTTGTCCCCTTTGCCTTTATACAAAGGAACAATACACGCTCTCTGCCAATCCCTAGGTACCTTACCCTCTTCCATACATTTATTAAATAATAGCACCAACCACTCCAAAATTATATCCCCACCTGCTTTTAACATTTCTATCTTTATCCCATCAATCCTAGCTGCCTTACCCCTTTCATTCTACCCACTGCCTCACGAACTTCCCTACACCCACAACTGGCTCTTCCACACTCCTACAAGATGTTATTCCTCCTTGCCCTACACACGAAATCACAGCTTCCTGTCTTCATCAACATTTAACAAATCCTCAAAATATTCTCTCCATCTTCCCGATACCTCTAACTCTCCATTTAATAACTCTCCTCTCCTATTTTTAACTGTCAAATCCATTTGTTCTCTAGGCTTCCTCAACTTATTAATCTCATTCCAAAACTTTTTCTTATTTTCAACAAAATTTGCTGATAACATCTCACCCACTCTCTCATCTGCTCTCTTTTACATTGCTTCACCACTCTTTTAACCTCTCTTTTCTCTCCATATACTCTTCCCTCCTTGCATCACTTCTACTTTGTAAAAACCTCTCATATGCTAACTTTTTCTCCTTACTACTCTCTTTACATCATCATTCCACCAATCGCTCCTCTTCCCTCCCGCACCCACTCGCCTGTAACCACAAACTTCTGCTGAACACTCTAACACTACATTTTTAAATCTACCCCATACATTTTCGACCCCATTGCCTACACTCTCACTAGCCCATCTATCCTCCAATAGTTGTTTATATCTTACCCTAACTGCCTCCTCTTTAGTTTATAAACCTTCACCTCTCTTTTACTTACTGATTCTATTTTCCTTGTATCCCATCTACCTTTTACTCCCACTGTAGCTATAACTAAAAAGTGATCTGATATATCTGTAGCCCCTCTATAAACATGTACATCCTGAAGTCTACTCAACAGTCTTTTATCTATCAATACATAGTCCAACAAACTACTGTCATTACGCCCTACATCATATCTTGTATACTTATTTATCCTCTTTTTCTTAAAATATGTATTACCTATAACTAAACCCCTTTCTATACAAAGTTCAATAAAAGGGCTCCCATTATCATTTACACCTGGCACCCCAAACTTACCTACTACACCCTCTCTGCATGTTTCTCCCACTTTAGCATTTAGGTCCCCTACCACAATTACTCTCTCATTTGGTTCAAAAGTTCCTATACATTCGCTTAACATCTCCCAAAATCTCTCTCTCCTCTACACTCCTCTCTTCTCCAGGTGCATACACGCTTATTATGACCCACTTTTCGCATCCGACCCTTATTTTAATCCACATAATCCTTGAATTTACACATTTATATTCCCTCTTTTCCTTCCATAACTGATCCTTCAACATTATTGCTACCCCTTCCTTAGCTCTAACTCTCTCAGATACTCCTGACTTAATCCCATTTATTTCTCCCCACTGAAACTCGCCTACCCCCTTCAGCTTTGTTTCGCTTAGGGCCAGGACATCCAACTTCTTTTCATTCATAACATCGGCAATCATCTCTTTCTTATCATCCGCACTACATCCACGCACATTCAGACAACCCAATTTTATAAAGTTTTTCTTCTTCTCGTTTTTAGTAGATTTGTACAGGAGAAGGGGTCACTAGCCCATTGCTCCCGGCATCTCAGTCGCCTCATACGACACGCATGGCTTACGGAGGAAAGATTCCTTTCCACTTCCCCATGGACAATAGAGAAAATAAAAGGAACAAGAGCTATTAAGAAAAAGAAGAAAAACCTAGATGTGTGTATGTATATATATGCATGTGTATGCCAGTGTAGTGTGACCTAAAGTGTAAGTAGAAGTAGCTAGATATACCTGTTATCCAGCGTGTTTATGAGACAGAAAAAAGACACCAGCAATCCTACCATCATGTAAAACAGTTTCAGGTTTCTGTTTCACAGTCACCTGGCAGGACGGTAGTACCTCCCTGGGTGGTTGCTGTCTACCAACCTACTACCTATATTATACTTACATAATTGTACGATTTCCGGGGTGCTCGTTACTCGGGGGTCCACTGTATAATATAATATCTTTATTTCTACAAGTACATGTACAAGGTATACAGGCCTAGCTAACATCAATGACATACTACGATATAGAAAGCCGCTTTTTATGCAGAGCATTTAGGGCAAATTAGGTCAGTTTTGTCCCAGGATGTGACCCACACCAGTCGACCAACACCCAGGTACCCATATAAACATAAAATGTTTATATGCTATGTAACGTGTTTCTTATACAATTTTGAAGAAAATATCATAGATGGATTAATGAAAATGTCTATATTAACATAAAATAAGACATTTAATGTGCCCAAGAGTGATTATTATTAGTATTACGTAATGTTTTCCCTCCGCCCGGCAACCACACCATAGCATATAAACAGCATGTTTATATGTCCACTGTACAGTGGACATATAAACAGCATGTTTATATGTCCACTGTACAGTGGACCCCTGGTTTACGTACTGCTCCAAACTCGAACAATTATGTAAGTGTATTTTTGTAAGTGTATTTTTGGAGGTTTAAAAGGACTAATCTAATTTACATTATTCCTTATGGGAACAAATTCGTTCGGTAACAGCACTCGAACAGCATTCTGGAACGAAATAATGACATAATCCGGGGGTCCACTGTATATACAAATGTACAGTCACTGGACATGTTCATAGAAGTTCTGCAGCTTGTGGAACTTTCTGAAACATTGTTTCATGTACAGTGGTGTTTTACATTCATCACACATGAGTGTCTCTGCATTTTTGTGGGTGTTTTTTTGTATGTGCACAGACAAAACACCTCTTCTGAGCAGTTGTCTTCATAGTAGAAGAGGCAGTTGTGTTAGGTAGTTATCCTAGGTTGATGGTTGTCTGGGTCTTCCTTCCTTCCTTCCTACCTACCCACCTTCCTTCCTTCCTACCTACCTTCCTTCCTTACTTCTTCTTTCTTCCCTTCCTTACTTCTTCTTTCCTTCCTTCCTTACTTCTTCTTTCTTCCCTTCCTTACTTCTTCTTTCCTTCCTTCCTTACTTCTTCTTTCCTTCCTTCCTTACTTTTTCTTTCCATCCTTCCTTACTTCTTCTTTCTTCCCTTCCTTACTTCTTCTTTCTTCCCTTCCTTACTTCTTCTTTCCTTCCTTCCTTTCTTCCCTTCCTTACTTCTTCTTTCCTTCCTTCCATACTTCTTTCTTCCCTTCTTCTTTCCTTCCTTCCTTACTTCTTCTTTCCTTCCTTCCTTACTTCTTCTTTCCTTCCTTACTTCTTCTTTCTTCCCTTCCTTACTTCTTCTTTCCTTCCTTCCTACCTACATTCCTTCCTTCTTCTTTCCTTCATCTCGTCCTTCCTTCCAGTTTTTATATACAGAGGACCCTTGAATTTCGTCCGCCTTGAATATTGTGAATTTTGGAAATAGGCCACTTTTTTCGTCAAAGTATTGGCTTGATTTTTGTGATTTGGCTTAGAAATCGGCAGTCGTATGAAATGCTTTCGAGTGGCCTCCCAGCCGCCGCGGGCACACAAACACCATTCAGAGTCAGTCTGGCATTGTATCTCGGCGAGTGACGATCACTTCACACGTTCATACGACACATTTCTTAATACAGTGGACCCTTGAAAATCGTGATTAATCCATTCCAGAGAGTCTGCCGAAATTCAAAATTCACGATTTTCAAAACCATTTTCCCCATAAG
This sequence comes from Cherax destructor, assembly GCA_009830355.1. NCBI lineage: Eukaryota > Metazoa > Arthropoda > Malacostraca > Decapoda > Parastacidae > Cherax > Cherax destructor. Next base: position 47,075 of record WNWK01010482.1, on the reverse strand, counting down.
AAATAATGTAAATCAAATTAATCTGTTCCAGACACCCAAAAGTATTAACAAAAATTTTTTGTCACATTAAATATACATTTAATTACACAGAAAACAATGACATATGAAGAATTAAACAGGAAAACCATGACACTTACCTTTATTGAAGAGTTGTTCATGTGTAGAAGACAGGAGGAGGGGAGAGGAAGGAGGAGTTGCTAGTGTTCAGAAGGGGAATCCCCTTCCACTAACACTTCAGGTACCAAGTCTTTTTCCGGGGTTACTTCCCTTCTTTGTTTTTTAATGCCACTAGGACCAGGTTGAGAGTCACTGGACCTCTGTCTTACAAAATAACTGTCCAGAAATGTCTGTTTCTGGCAGTTCTTTAAAATGTCCCTAAAATCTGACAAGACATTGTCATTGAACATGTCGCATACACGGCCTGCAACAGCTTTATCAGGGTGATGATCCTCCACAAATCTTTCCATCCTAGTCCACATTGCACACATCTCCTTAATCTCTGAAAAAAGCAACTTCTTCCCTCCCCTTCCTCCTCCTCTGAAGCAATTTCCTGAGCTGTGGTCTGTTGCTGTTGCAGGTGAAGCTCTTGTAGTGGTTAGCTCTTCATTGTGGTCCTCCACCAACTCTTCCACATCCTCACCACTAACCTTCAACCCCATGGTCGTCCCCAATGCCACAATAGTTTCCACAACTGGCATAGGGATGTCAGGGCCAGCCTCAAACCCTTCAAAATCTTTGTCGAGGACACAATCTGGCCACAATTTTCTCCAAGCAGAGTTCATCGTCCTGGAAGTCACTTCCTACCAAGCCTTACCTATAAGGCGTATGCAATGGAGGATACTGAAGTGATCTTTCCAGAACTCTCTTAGGGTCAATTCAGAGTCTGAGGTTATGTCAAAGCACCTTTGAAACATTGCTTTGGTGTAGAGTTTTTTGAAGTTTGAAATGACCTGCTGGTCCATGGGCTGGAGGAGAAGAGTGGTATTAGGGGGCAAGAAGTTCCCTTTGATGAACTTAAAATCCTTCACCATTTGCTCTTCCAAGTCTCGAGGATGAGAAGGAGCATTGTCCATTACCAGGAGGCACTTAAGTGGCAATTTATTTTCCAGGAGGTATTTCTTCACACTGGGGCCAGACACTTCATTGAACCAATCAAGGAAAATTTCCCTCGTGACCCATGCCTTACTGTTAGCCTTCCACATCACACACAAATTAGCGACACTGTTTTTCTTGAACACTCTGGGATTTTCAGAGTGATACACCAGTAAAGGCTTCACTTTGAAATCCTAACTAGCATTACCACACAACATGAGAGTTAGCCTGTCTTTCATAGGCTTGTGTCCTGGCAGTGCATTTTCCTCCTTCGTGATGTAGGTCCTTTTTGGTATTTTCTTCCAAAAGAGGCCTGTTTCGTCACAATTGAACACTTGTTGGGGTACATAGAGGCTGAACAATTGTTCAGCCTCTATGTACCCCTTGAAGTCATGCAAAAAATTTTCAGCCACACATTTGTCAGAACTTGCAGCCTCTCCATGCCTTACAACATTGTGTATGCCACTTCGCTTCTTGAAATTTTTGAACCAGCCTTTGCTGGCCTTGAATTCACCTAGATCAGCATTTGTTCCAGGACTTTTCTTTACGAGATCATCATGCAACTGCCTTGCCTTTTCCCAAATTATTGACTGCGTAACACTATCTCCTGCTAACTCTTTTTGTCTGATCCACAAAAGCAACAACTTCTCAACTTCTTCGATAATTTGCAATCTCTTTTTCTTTAGCATATTCATCCCTTTCACAACATCAGCTTCCTTGATTTCCTTTTTCTTCAACACAATGGAAGTGATGGTTGAATGGGCCTTCCCATACATCCTGGAGAGCTCCGCCACACGCACTCCACTTTCATATTTTTCTGTGATCTCTTTCTTAACTTCAATCGTTCTTCTCACTTTCTTTACCAAAGGGCTGGCACTAGGAGCTTTCTTTGGGCCCATGGTGGCTTATTTAGCAGTTGCAAGCACTAAAACGAATGAAATATTAAGAAATGTATCGTATGAACACGTGAGGTGATCGTCACTCGCCGAGATACAATGCCAGACTGACGCTGAATGGTGTTTGGGTGCCCAAGGTGGCTGGGAGACCGCTCGGACGCGTTTCATACAATCGCCGATTTTTAAGCCAAATCACAAAAATCAAGCCAATATTTTGGCGAAAAAAGTTCACGATATTCAAATTTCACGATACTCAAGGGGAACGATTTTCAAGGGTCCACTGTATTTCATTCGTTTTAGTGCTTGCAACTGCTAAATAAGCCACCATGGGCCCAAAGAAAACTCCTAGTGCCAGCCCTTTGGTAAAGAAAGTGAGAAACACGATAGAAGTTAAGAAAGAGATCATAGAAAAATATGAAAGTGGAGTGCGTGTGGCAGAGCTCTCCAGGATGTACGGGAAGGCCCATTCAACCATCACTTCCACTGTGGCGAAGAAAAAGGAAATAAAAGAAGCTGATGCTGCGAAAGGGGTGAATATGCTAACAAAAAAGAGATCGCAAATAATTGAAGATGTTGAGAAGTTATTGCTGGTGTGGATCAAACAAAAAATTAGCAGGAGATAGTGTTACAGTTGATAATTTGCGAAAAGGCAAGGCAGTTGCATGCCGATCTTGTAAAGAAAAGGCCTGGAACGAGTGCTGATGTAGATGAATTCAAGGCCAGCAAAGGCTGGTTCAAAAATTTCAAGAAGCAAAGTGGCATACAGTGTTGTAAGGCATGGTGAGGCTGCCAGTTCAGACAAACATACAGCTGAAAAATTCATAAGTGAATTCAAGGATTATGTAGAGGCTGAAGGATTCATCCCCCAACAAGTGTTCAATTGTGACAAAACAGGCCACTTTTGGAAGAAAATGCCAAAGAGGACCTACATCACACCGGAGGAAAAGGCACTGCCAGGACACAAGCCTATGAAAGACCGGCTAACTCTCATAGTGGGGATTTCAAAGTGAAGCCTTTACTGGTGTATCACTCTGAAAATCCCAGAGTGTTCAAGAAAAACAGTGTCACCAAGGCTAATTTGTGTGATGTGGAAGGCTAACCGTAAGGCATGGGTCACGAGGGAAATTTTCTTTGATTGGTTCAATGAAGTGTTTGGCCCCAGTGTGAAGAAATACCTCCTGGAAAATAAATTGGAACTCAAGTGTCTCCTGGTAATGGACAATGCTCCTGCTCATCCTCCAGACTTGGAAGAGCAAATGGTAAAGGAATTTAATTTCATCACAGTGAACTTCTTGCCCCCTAATACCACTCCTCTCCTCCAACCCATGGACCAGCAGATCATTTCAAACTTCAAAAAACTCTACACCAAAGCAATGTTTCAAAGGTGCTTTGACATAACCTCGGACTCTGAATTGAGCCTAAGAGAGTTCTGGAAACATCACTTCAATATCCTCCATTGCATAAACCTTATAGATAAGGCTTGGCCAGAATGTGTCCTCGACAAAGATTTTGAAGGGTTTGAGGCTGGCCCTGACAACCCTATGCCAGTTGTGAAATGTATTGTGGCATTGGGGAAGTCCATGGGGTTGGAGGTTAGTGGCGATGTGGAAGAGTTGGTGGAGGACCACAATGAAGAACTAACCACTGAAGAGCTGCAAGACCTTAATCTGCAACAGCAACAGAGGAGGAAGAGAGATGGAAGAAGTTGCCTTCTTCAGAGATTAAGGAGATGTGTGCAATGTAGACTAGGATGGAAAGATTTGTGGAGGAACATCACCCTGACAAAGCTGTTGCAGGCCATGTATACATGTTCAATGACAATGTCTTGTCTCATTTTAGGCAAATTTTAAAGAAATGCCAAAAACAGACCTTTCTGGAACAATTTTTTGAGCCACAGGGGTCCACTGACTTTCAAGCTGGTCCTAGTGGCATTAAAAAACAAAGAAGGGAAGTAACCCCGGAAAAGGACTTGCTACCTGAAGTCTTTATGGAAGGGGATTTCCCTTCCAAACAATAGTAACTCTTCCATCCTCTACCCTCCTCCCATCTTCCACACATCAACAACTCTTCAATAAAGGTAAGTTTTATTTATTATTTTTTTTTATTAACACATCGGCCGATTCCCACCAAGGCAGGGTGGCCCGAAAAAGAAAAACTTTCATCATCATTCACTCCATCACTGTCTTGCCAGAAGGGTGCTTTACACTACAGTTATAAAACTGCAACATTAACACCCCTCCTTCAGAGTGCCGGCACTGTACTTCCCATCTCCAGAACTCAAGTCCGGCCTGCCGGTTTCCTGAATCCCTTCATAAATGTTACTTTGCTCACACTCCAACAGCACGTCAAGTATTAAAACCATATGCCTCCATTCACTCCTATCAAATACGCTCACACATGCTTGCTGGAAGTCCAAGCCCTCGCACACAAAACTTCCTTTACCCTCCCTCCAACCTTTCCTAGGCCGACCCTACCCCGCCTTCCCTCCACTACAGATTTATACACTCTCGAAGTCACTCTGTCTCGTTCCATTCTCTCTACATGTCCAAACCACCTCAACAACCCCTCCTCAGCTCTCTGGACAATCGTTTTGGTAATCCCGCACCTCCTCCTAATTTCCAAACTCCGAATTCTCTGCATTATATTCACACCACACATTGACCTCAGACATGACATCTCCACTGCCTCAAGCCTTCTCCTCGTTGCAACATTCATGTTATTATTATTGTTATTATTGTGTCATGTTATTATTGTTTTATTCTTCATGTCTCATTGTTTCTGTGTAGATAAATGTATATTTCAAGTAAAAAAAAAATTTATTTAATACTTTTGGGTATCTGGAACGGATTAATTTTATTTACATTATTTCTTATGGGGAAAATGGTTTTGAAAATTGTGAATTTTGAATTTCGGCAGACTCTCTGGAACAGATTAATCATGAAATTCATGGGTCCACTGTATACACATACAGTGGTACCTCGGTTTATGATATTTTTTCGTTCCAGAATGCTGTTCAAGTGCCATTACCAAACAAATTTATCCCCATAAGGAATAATGTAAAATAGACTAGTCCTTTTAGACCCCCAAAAATACCTACAAAAGCATTTAAAAAAAGCACATGGCAGTTTGAGACCATGTAAATCGGTAACTATATAGTCACTGGACACGTCAGATCTGTTATTAGCTTCTGAAGCTGGTTGTTGTAGTGGTGGACTTGTAAATGTGCTGAGTCAGGATATGGCTGCTGTCAAAATGACAAATTATACCATCACTCACAACCCTCACTGCCTGTCAACACCCATGGGGTCCCGTGCCTTCTTCCCCACCCCACCATCAACATGGAAAAAAGTCACTGTCTGTCTTTTTCCTTCCTTCCTACCTTCCTTCCTTCCTTACTTCTTCTTTCCTTCATTCCTTCCTTACTTCTTTCCTGCCTTCCTTCCTTCTTCTTTCCTTCCTTTCATCTTGTCATTCATTCCTTTCTTTTTTCCTTGGTATCCTGGGCATTGCTTTCGGCCACAAACTCCTCAAAATCATGAAATTCATCTTCACTGACACTTCCATCTGTGTTAGAGCTATCACTTGGGAAGAGAAGAGTCTCAGATTCGTTGGGGAGTCAGATATTTCTTACCTCTAGGCATGCTGAACAAGGACTACTGAAATGGCATTCCCACAATGCACCACTGGCTCCCAATTTTTTTATACTTGCACACTGACCACAAAGACCCATTCTTTCACATGTGGGCCTACCAGCTTTCTCCATTTGATTTGAAGCCAATTTTGGCGATTAAATCTCAAAAACATTGGCTCTCGTTAGAGTATCACTTAGCAAGGCTCAGATCAGTCAAAGGTCTTACCTCTGGACATGCAACAAGGCTACTGGTAACATGGCCATGTCGACAATCATGGCTCACCTCAATATCCTTTTATGCTATCTAATGACAGTTACTGACCACAGCCCATTCTTTACATGTGGCTACCAGCTTTCTCCCATTTGATTTGACACGTTAGAATTTTGGCAGTGTATGAGCACAGACATTGGCTCTCTCCATTCCTTAGCACCAGGCTCAGTCCAGGCCTCCCAGGCTCCTTACCCTGGGGCACATCACCCAAAAGTACTGGTGCAACACCATGTGGGACAATCTTGGCTGGCAGCTTACCTGTACGTTCTCTGAATGACAGGTTCTTCTTGCTGGTTATGGTATCCCTCTCAGCCAAAGGTGGTGGAGTGTCCTCTGTGCAGCACTGCAGTTATTCAGGGTGTGAGTGATCACCTTCCAGCTATTTTCTGACAAGGTTGTATTCAAAACTATCGATTCACCAGGATATCTTGGCTCATACTTGTGTCTTCCTTCATACCCTGGGACATCTACTACCATGGAATTTGTTGCTCCCAATGATTTTGGCAATACGTTACAGATGTTACTTAGGTTGTTGTAACTTTTCTTGCAGCAGTGACAACAAAAACAACTAGTGGTTGTCCTAACTAGGAAATACACATTGCTGTTTTTACCAGTCACAGGAACTCCTCTGCCTCCTCCCTTTATTCTCAGTTTTGAACAGAGACTTTACAGTGTACTTTCGTATGCTTTTCATTGCTGAATTTTCTTGGTCTCATTTGATAGACTGGAAGATATAATACAGAAATAGAGATAATTTTCATTAGTTCTGGGACTGAAAGTATCTTGAAATTGAGCTCAAAGTAGCAGAATTTTTTTATTTTTTTGCCGATATTCCTGAGTACACTTGTCCAATACACATCCGACTGACCAGTCTAATATACATTTAGGAATGAATTGACACTATTTATACAATTATTACAATTATGCAGTAGTCTACAATTTTTATTATTATTATTATTATTATTCTTTCAACAAATCGGCCGCTTCCCACCAAGGTGGGGTGGCCCAAAGAGAAAAACAAAAGTTTCTCTTTTTAACTTTAGTAATGTATACAGGAGAAGGGGTTACTAGCCCCTTGCTCCCGGCATTTTAGTCGACTCTTACGACACGCATGGCTTACGGAGGAAGAATTCTGTTCCACTTCCCCATGGAGATAAGAGGAAATAAGAACAAGAACTAGTAAGAAAATAGAAGAAAACCCAGAGGGGTGTGTATATATATGCTTGTACATGAATGTGTAATGTGACCTAAGTGTAAGTAGAAGTAACAAGACATGCCTGAAATCTTGCATGTTTATGAGACAGAAAAAAGACACCAGCAATCCTACCATCATGTAAAACAATTACAGGCTTCCGTTTTACACTCATTTGGCAAGACAGTAGTACCTCCCTGGGTGGTTGCTGTCTACCAACCTACTACCTAGGATTATTATTATTATTATTATTAACACATCGGCCGTTTCCCACCAAGGCAGGGTGGCCCGAAAAAGAAAAACTTTCACCATCATTCACTCCATCACTGTCTTACCAGAGGCACACTTACACTACAGTTATAAAACTGCAACATTAACACCACTCCTTCAGAGTGCAGACACTGTACTTCCCATCTCCAGGACTCAAGTCTGGCCTGCCAGTTTCTCTAAATCCCTTCATAAATGTTACTTTGCTCACACTCCAACAGCACGTCAAGTATTAAAAACCATTTGTCTCCATTCACTCCTATCAAATACGCTCACAAATGCTTGCTGGAAGTCCAAGCCCCTCGCACACAAAACCTCCTTTACCCCCTCCCTCCAACCTTTCCTAGGCCGACCCCTATCCCACCTACCCTCCACTACAGATTTATACACTCTCGAAGCCATTCTATTTTGTTCCATCCTTTCTACATGTCTGAACCACCTCAACAACCCCTCCTCAGCCCTCTGGATAATAGTTTTAGTAATCCCGCACCTCCTCCTAATTTCCAAACTACGAATTCTCTGCATTATATTCACACCACACATTGCCCTCAGACATGACATCTAAACTGCCTCCAGCCTTCTCCTTGTTGCAATATTCACCACCCATGTTTCACACCCATATAAGAGTGTTGGAATAACTATACTCTCATACATTTCCCTCTTTGCTTCTATGGACAATGGACAAAGTTCTTTGTCTCCACAGACTAAATGCACCACTCACCTTTTTATTTTTTTATTTTATTTTATTAACACATCGGCCGATTCCCACCAAGGCAGGGTGGCCCGAAAAAGAAAAACTTTCATCATCATTCACTCCATCACTGTCTTGCCAGAAGGGTGCTTTACACTACAGTTATAAAACTGCAACATTAACACCCCTCCTTCAGAGTGCCGGCACTGTACTTCCCATCTCCAGAACTCAAGTCCGGCCTGCCGGTTTCCCTGAATCCCTTCATAAATGTTACTTTGCTCACACTCCAACAGCACGTCAAGTATTAAAAACCATATGCCTCCATTCACTCCTATCAAATACGCTCACACATGCTTGCTGGAAGTCTAAGCCCTCGCACACAAAACTTCCTTTACCCCCTCCCTCCAACCTTTCCTAGGCCGACCCCTACCCCGCCTTCCCTCCACTACAGATTTATACACTCTGAAGTCACTCTGTCTCGTTCCATTCTCTCTACATGTCCAAACCACCTCAACAACCCTCCTCAGCTCTCTGGACAATCGTTTTGGTAATCCCGCACCTCCTCCTAATTTCCAAACTCCGAATTCTCTGCATTATATTCACACCACACATTGACCTCAGACATGACATCTCCACTGCCTCCAGCCTTCTCCTCGTTGCAACATTCATCACCCATGCTTCACACCCATATAAGAGCGTTGGTATAACTATACTCTCATACATTCCCTCTTTACTTCCATAGACAAGGTTCTTTGTCTCCACAGACTCCAAGTGCTCCACTCACCCTTTTCCCTCATCAATTCTATGATTCACCTCATCCTTCATAGACCCATCCGCCGACATGTCCACTCCCAAATATCTGAATACATTCACCTCCTCCATACTCTCTCCCTCCAATCTGATATCCAATCTTTCGTCACCTATTCTTTTTGTTATCCTCATCACCTTACTCTTTCCTATATTCACTTTCAATTTTCTTCTTTTACACACCCTACCAAATTCATCCACCAACCTCTGCAGCTTCTCTTCAGAATCTCCCAAAGCACAGTGTCATCAGCAAAAAGCAACTGTGACAACTCCCACTTTGTATTTGCTTCTTTATCTTTTAGCCTAACACCTCTTGCCAAGACCCTCGCATTCACTTCTCTTACAACCCCATCTATAAATATATTGAACAACCACGGTGACATCACACATCCTTGTCTAAGGCCCACTTTTACTGGGAAATAGTCCCCTTCCCTCCTACACACTCTAACCTGAGCCTCACTATCCTCATAAAAACTCTTCACTGCTTTCAGTAACCTTCCTCCTATTCCATACACCTGCAACATCTGCCACATTGCCCCCCTATCTACCCTATCATACGCCTTTTCCAAATCCATAAATGCCACAAAAACATCTTTACCCTTATCCACCTTTTTCCCCTCATTAATTCTATGATTCACCTCATCCTTCACATACCCATCTGCTGACACGTCCACTCCTAAATATGTGAATACATTCACCTCCTCCATACTCTCTCCCTCCGATCTGATATCCAATCTTTTGTCACCTAATTTTTTTTGTTATCCTCATCACTTTACTCTTTACTATATTCACTTCAACTCCCACTTTGTGTTAGATTCTTAACCTTTTAACCCCACACCTCTTGCCAACACCCAAGCATTCACTTCTCTTACAACCCATCTATAAATATATTGAACAACCATGGTGACATCACATATCCTTGTCTAAGGCCTCCTTTTACTGGGAAATAATCTCCCTTTCTCCTACACACTCTAACCTGAGCCTCACTATCCACGTAAAAACTCTTTACTGCTTTCAGTAACCTACTTCCTATTCCATACATTTGCAACATCTGCCACATTGTCCCCCTATCCACCCTGTCATACACCTTTTCCAAATCCATAAATGCCACAAAAACCTCTTTACCCTTATCTAAATACTGTTCACCTATATGTTTCACTGTAAACACTTGGTCTACACACCACCTACCTTTCCTAAAGCCTCCTGGTTCATCTGCTATCCTACTCTCCATCTTACTCTTAATTCTTTCAATAATAACTCTACCATACACTTTACCAAGTATACTCAACAGACTTTTTCTTCTTTTAACACATCGGCCGTATCCCACTGAGGCTGAGTGGCCCAAAAGAAAAAATGAAAGTTTCTCCTTTTAAATTTAGCAATGTATACAGGAGAAGGGGTTACTAGCCCCTTGCTCCCGGCATTTTAGTCGCCTCTTATGACACACATGGCTTATGGAGGAAGAATTCTGTTCCACTTCCCCATGGAGATAAGTGGAATAAAGAAAAACAAGAACTAGCAAGAAAATAGAAGAAAACCCAGAGGGGTGTGTATATATATGCTTGTACATGCATGTGTAGTGTGACCTAAATGTAAGTAGAAGTAACAAGACGTACCTGAAATGTTGCATGTTTATGAGACAGGAAAAAGACACCAGCAAAAGTTTCTCCTTTTATATTTAGTAATATGTATATACAGGAGAAGAGGTTACTAGCCTCTTGCTCCCGGCATTTACGACACACATGGCTTACGGAGAAAGAATTCTGTTCCACTTCCCCATGGAGATAAGAGGAAATAAGAATAAGAACTAGTAAGAAAATAGAAGAAAACCCAGAGGGGTGTGTATATATATATATGTTTATACATGCATGTGTAGTGTGACCTATGTGTAGGCAGAAGTAGCAAGACATACCTTGCATGTTTATGAGACAGAAAAAAGACACCAGCAATCCTACCATCATGTAAAACAATTACAGGCTTTCGTTTTACACTCACCGTCCTGCCAAGTGAGTGTAAAACAAAAGCCTGTAATTGTTTTACATGATGGTAGGATTGCTGTGTCTTTTTCTGTCTCATAAACATGCAAGATTTCAGGTATGTCTTTTTACTTCTACTTACACTTAGGTCACACTACACATTCATGTACAAGCATATATACACACACCCCTCTGGGTTTTCTTCTATTTTCTTACTAGTTCTTGTTCTTATTTCCTCTTATCTAGATGGGGAAGTGGAACAGAATTCTTTCTCCGTAAGCTATGCGTGTCGTAAGAGGCGACTAAAATGCCGGGAGCAAGGGGCTAGTAACCCCTTCTCCTGTATATACATATTACAAAATGTAAAAGGAGAAACTTTCGTTTTTCCTTTTGGGCCACCCCGCTTTGGTGGGAAATGGCCGACGTGTTGAAAGAAAACAGACTTGCATGTGTAGTGTGACCTATGTGTAAGCAGAAGTAGCAAGACATACCTGAAATCTTGCATGTTTATGAGACAGAAAAAAGACACCAGCAATCCTACCATCATGTAAAACAATTACAGGCTTCCGTTTTACACTCACTTGGCAGGACGGTAGTACCTCCCTGGGCAGTTGCTGTCTATCAACCTACTACCTAGGACTCAACAGACTTATTTCCCAATAATTTTTGCACTCTTTTGTCCCCTTTGCTTTTATACAAAGGACCTATGCATGCTCTATGCCAATCCCTAGGTACCATACCCTCTTCCATACATTTATTAAATAAAAGCACCAACCACTCCAAAACTACATCCCTACCTGCTTTTAAGATTTCTATCTTTATCCCATCAATCCCAGCACCTTACCCCCTTTCATTCTACCCACTGCCTCACGAACTTCCCCCACACTCACAATTGGCTCTTCCTCACTCCTACTGCATAACAGTAAATACAGTGAACCCCCGAGTTTCGGCCATAATTCATTCCAGAAGGCTGTCCAATCTCTTTTTATTTTTATGTTACCCAAGGTTGTAACTATCACCCTACTTTGAAGACTGTCACATGCAGCATTCTCCACCTGACTAATTCCTATATATACTCATGTATCTTGTATCCAGGTAGATCTGTTTGTGACTCGATAAAGCCCACTGCGTGGGCGAAACGTTTTCAATAAAGGATCACATTATACTGCTTATGTGTTTATTTTTCCATTCCAGCAGAGGAAATGTTGATTTAGTGCCAGTAATGTCTAAATTGTTTATTCTGGACCCTATTTTCAAGTTGGCAATTGTTGAATTTTGTGTGAAATTGGCCAAATTACTGATTTCTGATCACTTTATTGGGTAGCTGAAATAGGAAAATGGGAAGTTTCTTGTACTCAATCGACAGAATAGAAGGAAAACTAGTTAGCGAAATAGATGAGTTTGGTTGACTGAAACAATGGAATTGGCCAAAAAGAGAACACAAAGTGGGCTAAATCACCGGTGTAAATATCGCCGAGACCGCTAAATTTGCAAGAGCATAATTCTGTAAGTTTTCCATCAAATTTCATACTTTTATTTTCATTACCTTCAGAAAAATATTTTCTATCATTTCATAAGATAAAATAATTTTTTTTTTAAATTCTTCGACCCTGGGATCAACTTTGTGAGCAGGGTCTTGACACTGAAAGGGTTAAACCCCCAACAAGAAAAAGTCTCATTTACATGGAATGAGAATACAGTGGACCCCCGAGTAACGAAAAAACTTCATCCCAGAAGCCTGCTCAAGTGCCATTACCGAACTAATTTACTCCCTTAAGGAATAATGTCACATAGGTTAATCTATTTCAGACCCCCAAAAATACACTTCCACAAGCACTTACAATATTATACTTACATAATTGTACGATTTCCGGGGTGTTCGTTACTCGGGGGACCACTGTACTAAAATAAAAAAAAATTTTGTAAATATAGGAGTTGGGACTGACAAATGAGCAGGAAACTGTGTGAGCAACTTGTACGAAGAGCTTACCACCAGATGATCATCAGAGAAGCGATGTTTGTCTAAATCAACTCTGTTCTTACAATGTACACCACAAGTTGAACATCTCGTGAAATTAGCGATCATCTGGAAAACAACAATTGACAAATGTTAACTGCAGTATTATTGTTGGTTATTTCCTACTACCAGTCACTGGTGATATACTGGCACAGTGACTGGTGATAGACTGACACAGTGACTGGTGATAGACTGACACAGTGACTGGTGATAGACTGACACAGTGACTGGTGATAGACTGACACAGTGACTGGTGATAGACTGACACAGTGACTGGTGATAGACTGACATAACCAGGACATATATTAAAGAGATGTTTTGCCCACAAGGAGCAAAACACTGGGCCAACACCTGGCAGACTTCTCCCACTACCTGTGCTGCACTCATAAAGTCACACTCTAGCACCTGATTTCTCCCACTACCTGAGTTTCACTCAGTCACTAGTGGGAGAGACACTGCTTGAGGTGACGTGGATGACTACCAACAAACTCATCCTTAATACTGAAAATACCTACTACATGATGTTTGGAAACAGAGCTTCAATGATCAAACTAAACACAATAATCAACAATTCTTTCACTGAAAGACACTTTTTTTTTTTTTTTTTTTTCAACAAGTCGGCCGTCTCCCACCGAGGCAGGGTGACCCAAAAAGAAAGAAAATCCCCAAAAGAAAACTTTCATCATCATTCAACACTTTCACCACACTCATACATAATCACTGTCTTTGCAGAGGAGCTCAGATACGACAGCTGAGAAAAGTCCCTCCCAGCTGTCACTATCTCAGACCCCTCCTTTAAAGTGCAGGCATTGTACTTCCCATTTCCAGGACTCAAGTCCAACTAAATCAATTAACTGGTTTCCCTGAATCCCTTCACACAATGTTACCCTGCTCACACTCCAACAGATCGTCATGTCCCAAAACCATTCGTCTCCATTCACTCCTATCTAACACGCTCACACATGCCCTCTGGAAGTCCAAGCCCTCGCCCACAAAACCTCCTTTACCCTTCCCTCCAACCTTTCTAGGACGACCCCTACCCCGCCTTCCTTCCCTACAGATTTATACGCTCTCCAAGTCATTCTACTTTGATCCATTCTCTCTAAATGACCAAACCACCTCAACAACCCCTCTTCAGCCCTCTGACAAATACTTTTAGTAACTCCACACCTTCTCCTAATTTCCACATTCCGAATTTTCTGCATAATATTTACACCACACATTGCCCTTAGACAGGACATCTCCACTGCCTCCAGCCTCCTCCTCGCTGCAGCATTTGCAACCCATGCTTCACACCCATATAAGAGTGTTGGTACCACTATACTTTCGTACATTCCCTTCTTTGCCTCCATGGATAACATTTTTTGTCTCCACAGATACCTCAATGCACCACTCACCTTTTTTCCTTCATCAATTCTATGGTTAACCTCATCCTTCATAAACCCATCCGCTGACACATCAACTCCCAAATATCTGAAAACATTTACTTCTTCCATAATCCCTCTCTCCAATGTGATATCCAATTTTTCTTTATTTAAATCGTTTGATACCCTCATCACCTTACTCTTATCTATGTTCACTTTTAACTTTCTACCTTTACACACTCTCCCAAACTCGTCCACTAACCTTTGCAACTTTTCTTTAGAATCTCCCATAAGCACAGTATCATCAGCAAAAAGTACACATCGAGGGTAAACTCTTAGGTCTACACCTTGATTGTAACTTGAAATTTAATATCCACACCCAACACGTAGCCTTAAAAGTCTCCAAAACAATAGGTGTCCTCTCCAAGATACATTACGATGTACCTCAAATAACACTACTTACACTGTACCATTCTTTAATCTACCGTTACCTATAAACAAACTTTATTTCTATAAAGTGGAGTAGAGTATAAATTATACAATAAGGGTGATTGTATATTATACAATAAGGGTGATTGTATATTATACAATAAGGGTATAGAAACACCCTTATTTTGCAAGACATTTCTGGTAGCCTTGAAAGTAAATTATGATTATAAGTAGTGAATGCTAGGGTGTTGGGGAGAGGGTGGGATTAAATTATGGAGAATTAAATGCAAAATGGGAGTTGACACAGTTACTTTTTGCTGATGATACTGTGCTTATGGGAGATTCTAAAGAAAAGTTGCAAAGGTTAGTGGACGAGTTTGGGAGTGTGTGTAAAGGTAGAAAGTTAAAAGTGAACATAGATAAGAGTAAGGTGATGAGGGTATCAAACGATTTAAATAAAGAAAAATTGGATATCACATTGGAGAGAGGGATTATGGAAGAAGTAAATGTTTTCAGATATTTGGGAGTTGATATGTCAGCGGATGGGTTTATGAAGGATGAGGTTAACCATAGAATTGATGAAGGAAAAAGGTGAGTGGTGCATTGAGGTATCTATGGAGACAAAAACGTTATCCATGGAGGCAAAGAAGGGAATGTACGAAGTATAGTGGTACCAACACTCTTATATGGGTGTGAAGCATGGGTTGCAAATGCTGCAGCGAGGAGGAGGCTGGAGGCAGTGGAGATGTCCTGTCTAAGGGCAATGTGTGGTGTAAATATTATGCAGAAAATTCGGAATGTGGAAATTAGGAGAAGGTGTGGAGTTACTAAAAGTATTTGTCAGAGGGCTGAAGAGGGGTTGTTGAGGTGGTTTGGTCATTTAGAGAGAATGGATCAAGTAGAATGACTTGGAGAGCATATAAATCTGTAGGGGAAGGAAGGCGGGTATGGGTCGTCCTAGAAAAGGTTGGAGGGGAAAGGGTAAAGGAGGTTTTGTGGGCGAGGGCTTGGACTTCCAGCAAGCATGTGTGAGCGTGTTAGATAGGAGTGAATGGAGACGAATGGTTTTTGGAACATGACGATCTGTTGGAGTGTGAGCAGGGTAACATTTTGTGAAGGGATTCAGGAAACCAGTTAATTGATTTAGTTGGATTTGAGTCCTGGAAATGGGAAGTACAATGCCTGCACTTTAAAGGAGGGGTCTGAGATAGTGACAGCTGGGAGGGACTTTTCTCAGCTGTCGTATCTGAGCTCCTCTGCAAAGACAGTGATTATGTATGAGTGTGGTGAAAGTGTTGAATGATGATGAAAGTATTTTCTTTTTGGGGATTTTCTTTCTTTTTGGGTCACCCTGCCTCGGTGGGAGACGGCCGACTTGTTGAAAAAAAAAAAAAAAAAAAAAAGTACAGTGGACCCCTCGCTATTCGAACACTCCAAAACTCACCCTCATTCCAGAATGCTGTTCAAGTGCTGTTACTAAACAAATTTATTCCCATAAGGAATGATGTAAATTAGATTAGTCCATTTCAAACCCCCAAAAATACACTTATAGAAGCACTTACAATAATAAACTTACATAAAAGGGCGAGTTTTGGAGTGTTCGAATAGCGAGGGTCCACTGTACCTATATGAGAATAAAAATACTTAGTTTTTAAAATATTGGAGAAACAGTGGAACCTCGATACTCGAACAACTCCATATTCGAACAATTCGGTATTTGAATGCTTTGTTCGGTAAACAAATCTCTCAGTAGTAGACCGTTTGCTCGGTACTCGCCCAAACAAACATGACCTGCCAGAACTTCGCTGTAAACTATTTTGTTTTTCTTCACATTTTTTTTTTTATATTGTATAAATAAGTCACCATGGGGCCTAAGAGGGTTAGTGATAACAGCCAACCAAAAAGTAAATTGGTTGGGAAAAATCTGTTCTGTACTCAAACAGATCAGCACTCAAACAGCCTTCTGGAACCAATTAAGTTCGAGTGCCGAGGTTCCACTGTATTTAGCAATTTAAGAAAAAATAAAAAAATATAACTGATGATATATAAAGGATGAGGCTAAGTACCTGAGTTGAAGGAATGACAGACAAGGACAGTGAGCTAGGTACATGTGATGAAGGAATGATAAACAAGGACAGTGAGCTAGGTACATGAATTGAAGGAATGATAGACAAGGACAGGGACAATACAGGTTGAAAGAGTTGTTCAGCTTAAATAAGTGTTGTCAGCATCACAATAAGGAAAGGAAGTGTTTTTTAAGAGAAGCCTTGAAGCAGCTGGCAGACAGAGAATCCTTGAAGCAGCTGGCAGATAGAGAAGCCTTGAAGCAGCTGGCAGATAGAGAAGCCTTGAAGCAGCTGGCAGATAGAGAAGCCTTGAAGCAGCTGGCAGATAGAGAAGCCTTGAAGCAGCTGGCAGAAAGAGAGGCCTTGAAGCAGCTGGCAGACAGAGAGGCCTTGAAGCAGCTGGCAGACAGAGAAGCTTTGAAGCAACTGACAGACGGAGAGGCCTTGAAGCAGCTGACAGACAGAGAGGCCTTAAAGCAGCTGGCAGACAGAGAAGCTCTCGAGTTTCCAGGTCGAGAGTTCCAGATTTTTGGTCCTTTTATGCACATTAAAATTTTACAAAGATTAAGGCGGATGCGGGGAATATCATAGAAATTTTTTGTGTCTAGTATTATTCTTATGAGTTCTGTGGCAACTATAAAGTTTCAGGGCAGGACTGACATTAGCATTTATTGTCCTGTATATGTAGCAAGCACAGTAGTACGAATAAATGTTATTTTTATAATTTTTTTTTATTTATACATCAGCCGTTCTCTTCACCTGTCTACACTTAAGTAGTCTATAAGTACAGTCAACCCTCCATTTTCGTGCTTAATCCGTTCCTGAGGGATCAACTAAAACTGAAACACACGAAAACTGAAACCATTTTCCCCATAAGAAATAATGGAAATTCAATTAATCTGTTCCAGAAACTCAGAAGTTTGAAAAAAAAAAAAAATTGGGGGGCCTTAAAGATAGATTTACATGCACAAATGAAGGAACTCAATGTGATACTTACCTTTATTGAAGACTGATGTTGCTGGATTTAAGAGAGGGAGGAGGGGAGAGGGAAGAGAGGTTATTGTTTGGAAGGGGAATCCCCTTCCATAAGGAATTTAGGTACCAAGTCCTTATCCGGGGTCACTTCCCTGCATGTCTGCTACACTCCGTGCATGCCTGCTACACTCCCTTCCTGCCTGCTACACTCCCTCCCTGCCTGCTACACTCCCTGCTTTCCTGTTACACTCCCTGCATACCTGCTACACTCCCTGCATACCTGCTACACTCCTTGCATGCCTGCTACACTCCCTGCATGCCTGCTACACTCTCTGCATACCTGCTACACTCCCTGCATACCTGCTACACTCCCTGCATGCCTGCTACACTCCCTGCATGCCTGCTACACTCCCTGCATGCCTGCTACACTCCCTGCATGCCTGCTACACTCCCTGCATACCTGCTACACTCCCTGCATACCTGCTACACTCCCTGCATACCTGCTACACTCCCTGCATACCTGCTACACTCCCTGCATGCATGCTATACTCCCTGCATGCATGCTACACTCCCTGCATACCTGCTACACTCCCTGCATACCTGCTACACTCCCTGCATGCCTGCTACACTCCCTGCATGCCTGCTACACTCCTGCATGCCCCACTCTGCATGCCTGCTACACTCCCTGCTTTCCTGCTACACTCCCTGCATACCTGCTACACTCCCTGCATACCTGCTACACTCCCTGCATACCTGCTACACTCCCTGCATAACTGCTACACTCCCTGCATGCATGCTACACTCCCTGCATACCTGCTACACTCCTTGCATACCTGCTACACTCCTTGCATACCTGCTACACTCCTTGCATACCTGCTACACTCCCTGAATGTCTGCTACACTCCTTGCATACATGCTACACTCCCTGCATGCGTGCTACACTCTTAAATTCCATTGTGTTTCTCACTTTCTTTACCAAAGGACTGGCACTAGGAGCTTTCTTTGGGCCCATGGTAGCTTATT
This sequence comes from Cherax destructor, assembly GCA_009830355.1. Taxonomy (NCBI): domain Eukaryota; kingdom Metazoa; phylum Arthropoda; class Malacostraca; order Decapoda; family Parastacidae; genus Cherax; species Cherax destructor. The sequence goes on along the minus strand of WNWK01010482.1, from coordinate 28,378 downwards.
TAGTAGTCACACACAATAACCAAGGGCCAAAAACAATAAATTGTTAATAAATGTTTTGTATGAACTCCTGGGATGATGTTCACTCAAGCATAAACAATGCTACACTGCGTGACAATGTGCGTGGGTGGCGGTCTAGCGGGCTTTGTATGTGCGGGGAACTGGTGGACAGGTTCCGTACCAAGAACGAAAACAAGAGGTAATCACCGAAAATGGAGGTAAAATTTCCTCGAAAAAACTGCACGAAAACTGAAACACATGAAAACAGAGATACACGAAAACAGAGGGTTGACTGTATTAGATTAAGTCTGCCTGAAATGCCTCGGCATGATAGTGGCTTTCTTTGTACCAATCAAATTATGAAATGTAAACACACATTGTAATCTTAGCAAAGAAATAAAGTTTTGATTTGATTTGAACATAAACCTTCCTCTGAAACCTTTCCTTGATGGTTGCAACAAAACACACAGGCACAACACAAGACACAAAAATCTCTGACATCCCTCGTGTCCAACTCAAAGACTCTGTGCATAAAAGGCCCTAAGACCTGAAATTAATTTCCTGACTCATCAAAAGGTTCCTTGTCTGCCAATCAATTCAGAGTTATTGTTAAAAAGCACTTCATCTCTCTAACAAAACAAAACCAGCAATATGCTATGTTAAACAAAACCAGCTCATCCAGCTCTATCGCTGTTCTTCCAGTCGTCCTTCAACCCCCATAAATAATTGGTAACACATCCTGTTCCATTGTATTTCTACTGTAACTAAATAACTTGCTGTATCTTCACAACCTCTACTCAATCACTCCTCAAAACTGAAGATCACTGTATCAGTTTGAAAAAAATAAGTTTGGTTAGCTGGGCTTGAGTCGTGGAGGTGGTAAGTACAGTGCCTGCACTCTGAAAGATAGCTGGCAAGATTTGCAACAAATGGTACAATTTTAAAAGTTTTCTTTTTCAACAACAGCAGTCTCCCATTGAGGCAGGGAGACCCAAAAAAGGGAGAAACACTTTCATCATCACTCACTCCATCACTGTCTTACCAGAGGTTTAGAATGATTTTTGCGAAATTATTGACACAACTTTGGCAAGACAGTAATGGAGTGATGGAGTGATGGTGAAAGTGTTTTTCTTTTTTGGAGCACCCCGCCTCAATGGGAGACTGCCAGTTTGTTGAAAAACAAAACTTTTAAAATTGTACCATTTGTTCATCAGTTACCTTTCCTGTTGTACTTATTAGATTTAGATTTTGCCACCAAAGTAGCTAGTTTATTGTGCACCCCATATCCATCCTGTGGATGGTAGCACAAGAGCATATGGATACACAAAAGGCCTTGAAACTAGCCCCAAAAGGGTTAACATGTGTACATTTAGATTTCTATCTACAGTTCACTTATCAGTTACAAAACTCCAGACCGTCACGTAAACCACTGGGCCAGCTAGCTTCAATAAGATTCGAACCCCACCCGTGGTATGGTTTGTTTGCAATTGTCATTACGATGGATGTATGATAGTAGGGATAATTCAGTAATGGTCCCAGATTTTCGCTTAGCAGATTATAATGGACTTAGAGAACACTTATCAACTGTGGACTGGGGTGAAGAAGAGAGGTATCAATATGACAGTTTTCTTAACACTATACAGGCTGCCCAAAGAACATTTATCCCGTATAAAGAAATTAGATCAAGTAGAAATGACCCAAAATGGATGAATAATAGGCTCAAATATCTTTTAGGGCAGAAGAAAGGAATTTATAGGCGCATAAAAAGAGGTGAGGGTCATCTTATAAATCAGTATACTGACATTAAGAGGGACGTTAAAAGGGAATAAGAAAAGCTAAACGGGACTATGAAATTAAAGTTGCTAGGGATTCAAAAACTAACCCAAAAGTTTTTCCAGGTTTATAGAACAAAAGTTAGGGATAAGATAGGTCCCCTTAAAAATAACTTTGGGCATCTTACTGACAAGGAGAATGATATGTGCTCTATTTTTAATAATTATTTTCTCTCGGTTTTCACACAGGAAGACATTAATAATATCCCAGTAATTAATTTTTACAGAGGCCCAGAAGAAGATAAATTATGTAATATCACAGTCACTAGCGAAATGATTATGAAACAGCTGGACCGACTGAAACAAAATAAATCGCCGGTCCTGATGAGCTTTTTGCAAGGGTTCTTAAGGAATGCAAAATGGAACTCTGTGAACCAATATCTAACATTTTTAATTTATCTCTTCAAACAGGTGTAGTGTCTGATATGTGGAAGATGGCTAATGTAATTCCTATTTTTAAAGCAGGGGACAAGTCACTACCGTCAAACTACCGCCCAATAAGCCTGACCTCAATTGTAGGCAAATTACTAGAGTCAATTATAGCTGATATTATTAGAAGCCATCTAGATAACCATAATTTGATTAATGATACCCAGCATGGATTCACGAGGGCGTTCCTGCCTATCTAATTTATTAACCTTCTTCAGTAAAGCTTTTGAGGCTGTTGATCACGATAAAGAATTCGATATTGTTTATTTAGACTTTAGTAAGGCTTTTGATAGAGTACCGCACCAGAGACTGTTAAAGAAAGTGGCAGCTCATGGCATTGGGGGAAAAGTGCTGTCATGGATCGAGTCATGGCTCACCAATAGGAAGCAGAGAGTGTGCATAAATGGGGTTAAATCCGAATGGGGACTTGTAACAAGTGGTGTTCCACAGGGATCAGTCTTAGGCCCATTGTTATTTATAATATATATCAATGACCTTGATGAGGGAATTACTAGTGATATGAGCAAATTCGCGACGACACGAAGATAGGTAGGATAATTGATTCAAACATAGATGTCATAGAACTTCAGGAAGATTTAGACAAACTTAATTCGTGGTCAGAAAAGTGGCAGATGCAGTTCAATGTAGATAAATGCAAGGTTCTGAAGCTCGGGAGTGTCCATAACCCAAGCACTTATAAGTTAAATAACGTAGAACTTAGCCATACAGATTGCGAGAAGGACTTGGGGGTGATGGTAAGCAGCAACCTTAAACCAAGACAGCAATGCCTAAGCGTACGTAATAAGGCAAATAGATTACTGGGATTTATATCAAGAAGTGTTAGCAACAGAAGTCCAGAGGTTATATTACAGCTTTATACATCATTAGTAAGGCCTCACCTAGATTACGCAGCTCAGTTCTGGTCTCCATATTACAGAATGGACATAAATTCGTTAGAAAACATTCAGCGTAGAATGACTAAATTAATACATAGCATTAGAAATCTTCCTTACGAAGAAAGATTGAAGACCCTAAAATTACATTCACTTGTAAGACGTAGAATGAGGGAGACATGATCGAGGTATACAAGTGGAAAATAGGTATTAACAAAGGGGATATAAATAAGGTCTTGAGGATATCTCTCCAAGAGAGAACCCGCAATAATGGATTCAAGTTAGATAAGTTTAGATTTAGAAAGGATATAGGAAAGTATTGGTTTGGAAATAGGGTAGTTGATGAGTGGAACAGTCTGCCTAGTAGGGTTATTGAAGCTAGGACCTTGGGTAGTTTCAAATTTAGGTTGGATAAATTCATGAGTGAGAGGGGTTGGATTTGAGTGGGACTCGTGCATGAGTGGGTAGAATTGTCAAAGCTTATTTCTTGGGTAGCATTGAAAATTGGGTTGAGCAAATATTCTGTTAGTGGGACGGATTGTGAAGGACCTGCCTAGTATGGGCCAACAGGCCTGCTGCAGTGTTCCTCCTTTCTTATGTTCTTATGTTCTTATGTGAGTCAAGTATTAGAATGATTAGTTTGTCAGAAATACATTGTGGTGATAGACTGGAACATTGTGGTGACAGACTGGAACATTGTGGTGATAGACTGGAACATTGTGGTGATAGTCTGGAACATTGTGGTGACAGACTGGAACATTGTGGTGATAGTATGGAACATTGTGGTGACAGACTGAACATTGTGGTGACAGACTGGAACATTGTGGTGACAGACTGAACATTGTGGTGATAGTCTGAACATTGTGGTGATAGACTGGAACATTGTGGTGATAGACTGAACATTGTGGTGATAGACTGAACATTGTGGTGATAGTCTGGAACATTGTGGTGATAGACTGGAACATTGTGGTGATAGACTGGAACATTGTGGTGATAGACTGGAACATTGTGGTGATAGACTGGAACATTGTGGTGAAGACTGGAACATTGTGGTGATAGACTGGAACATTGTGGTGATAGACTGGAACATTGTGGTGATAGACTGCATATGTGGTGATAGTATGAATCATGTGGTGATCAGACTGGAACATTGTGGTGATAGACTGGAACATTGTGGTGATAGACTGGAACATTGTGGTGATAGACTGGAACATTGTGGTGATAGACTGGAACATTGTGGTGATAGACTGGAACATTGTGGTGATAGTATGGAACATTGTGGTGACAGACTGGAACATTGTGGTGACAGACTGGAACATTGTGGTGACAGACTGGAACATTGTGGTGATAGTCTGGAACATTGTGGTGATAGACTGGAACATTGTGGTGATAGACTGGAACATTGTGGTGATAGACTGGAACATTGTGGTGATAGTCTGGAACATTGTGGTGATAGACTGGAACATTGTGGTGATAGACTGGAACATTGTGGTGATAGACTGGAACATTGTGGTGATAGACTGGAACATTGTGGTGATAGACTGGAACATTGTGGTGATAGACTGGAACATTGTGGTGATAGACTGGAACATTGTGGTGATAGACTGCATCACTGTGGTGATATACTGCATCACTGTGGTGATAGACTGGAACATTGTGGTGATAGACTGGAACATTGTGGTGATAGACTGGAACATTGTGGTGATAGACTGGAACATTGTGGTGATAGACTGGAACATTGTGGTGATAGACTGGAACATTGTGGTGATAGACTGCATCACTGTGGTGATAGACTGCATCACTGTGGTGATAGACTGGAACATTGTGGTGATAGTCTGGAACATTGTGGTGATGGACTGGAACATTGTGGTGATAGACTGCATCACTGTGGTGATAGACTGGACTTGTTCTACACATAGTATATTGTACTATACAAGTCATTAAACACAAGCTTAATATAAATAACTCTGGAACTTACATAGTGTTCTCTACGCTTGATGTGATCTTCAAAACTTCCCCGGTAAGAACAGTTGCATTTCTGGCATTTAGTCTTGACACTGTCCCTGCCCTCATTGGCCAGCTGGGCAGCTGTACGTCGTGCAGCCAGCTGTGTGATATAAGTGATTATTAGTGTATAAAAAGCTGTGTGACAACTGGTAGCCAGCTGTGTGACAAGTGTGTAGCAAGCTGTGTGTCACATCATAAAAAGATGGGTTTACTTGACTAACACCCTAATTACTCATCTCATCAATCAAATCCACACTAAACACCTGTCATATTATGTTTAGTCACTATATGGAAATTACCTCTTCTGACCACACTATTGTACTTGCCAGGGTGAGACTGGCTGAACACTCTGGGCAAGCGTCTGGAAGACTCAAACTCTGCTGCCCACACTCACAATATAAGCCCTCAAAAATACCTGTGCAATACAGATATGTACAAATTCTAACACCTGAGGTGCAATGATAGCTTACCTTGGGCTGAGTGTGAAGCCAAATGATGAAGTTATTCCTTGTGTAGAAGCCTTCCAGATGCCTATCCTCGCCCAGAACCAATAATGAGTCACTAACAATCACACCAGAAGCTTATGAAATTATATCAGAAATATCGTATGTGATAACACAGCCAGCTCACTGAGCTTCCATATAGCGACTAAGGCTTCAGGCCTCCTATGAGGCTTGGTGTCAAGTTGTAGGACTACGGAGAACGACAACGTTGGTAGTGAAACTACTTACACTCGTATACCTAGCCTAACTTAACTGTGTAAACTACAATCTTAAAATTAGGTTCTAGCACATGGCAGCAATGCAATACAGTACATCACAAACCTCTCCCTCTCTCACCTCCCCCATTCAAATGTGTCGTTACACTTACACGGAAAACCTGGGTTTTTCCACAGGGTGTGTGGTGGGTGTATGATGTATGTGTGATGGGTGTATGATGTGTGTGTGTGTGTGTGTGTGTGTGTGTGTGTGTGTTGTGTGTGTGTGTGTGTATGTGTGTATGTGTGTATGAAGTGTGTGTGTGTATGAAGTGTGTGTGTGTATGTGTGTATGAAGTGTGTGTGTGTGTGTGTATGAAGTGTGTGTGTGTGTGTGTATGAAGTGTGTGTGTGTGTGTGTGCATGAAGTGTGTGTGTATGTGTGTATGAAGTGTGTGTGTGTGTATATGAAGTGTGTGTGTATGTGTGTATGAAGTGTGTGTGTGTGTGTATGAAGTGTGTGTGTGTATGAAGTGTGTGTGTGTGTGTGTGTGTGTATGAAGTGTGTGTGTGTGTATGAAGTGTGTGTGTGTGTATGAAGTGTGTGTGTGTGTATGAAGTGTGTGTGTGTATGATGTGTGTGTGTGTGTATTGGGTGGGGAAGGGAGGGAGGGAAGAAGGTAGGTAGGTAGGTAGGTAGGTAGGTAGGTAGGTAGGTAGGTAGGTAGGAGGAGGTAGGTAGGTAGGTAGGTAGGTAGGTAGGTAGGTATGTAGGTGTCTAGGTAGGTCTGTGTGTGTGCATGTACTCACCTCATTGTACTCACCTGATTGTCGTTGCAGTGGTCGAGTCATAGTTCCTGACCCCGCCTCTTCAATGGTCACTACTAGGTCCACTCTCTCCGTGCTCCATGAGCTTTACTATACCTCTTAAAGTTATGTATGGTACCTGCCACCACTACCTCACTTTCCAGACTATTCCACTTCCTGACAACTCTATGACTGAAGAAATACAGTGGTCCCCCGAGTAACGAACACCCCAGAAATAGTACAATTATGTAAGTATAATATTGTAAGTGCTTGTGGAAGTGTATTTTTGGGGCCTGAAATAGACTAACCTACGTGACATTATTCCTTAAGGGAGTAAATTCGTTCGGTAATGGCACTTGAGCAGGCTTCTGTAATGAAGTTTTTTCGTTACTTGGGGGTCCACTGTACTTTGATTAATGATAATTTGATTAATGATACTCAGCATGGATTCACGAGGGGCCATTCATGTCTAACTAATTTATTAACCTTCTTCAGTAAAGTTTTTGAGGCTGTTGATCATGGTCAGAAAAGTGGCAGATGCAGTTCAATGTAGATAAATGCAAAGTTCTAAAGCTCGGGAATCTTCATAACACTAGCACTTACCAGCTTAATACAGTGGTCCCCCGCCTAACGAGCAAAATTCATTCCAGAAGCCTGCTCAAGTGCCATTACCGAACGAATTTACTTCCTTAAGAAATAATGTCACGTAGGTTAGTCTATTTCAGACCCCCAAAAATACACTTCCACAAACACTTACAATATTATACTTACATAATCGTATGATTTCCGGGGTGCTCGTTAGGCGGGGGACCACTGTAATGTTGAACTTAGCCATACAGAATGCAAAAAGGATTTGGGGGTTATGGTGGGCAGCAACCTTAAACTAACACAGCAATGCCTAGGTGTACGTAATAAGGCAAATAGATTACTGGGATTTATATCAAGAAGTGTAAGCAACAGAAGTCCAGCAGTTATACTACAGCTTTATACAGTGGAACCCCGACTAACGAACGCTCCATATAGCGAACAAATCGTGTAACGAACGCTTTTTTCGCAAAATATTTTTCTCATGTAGCGAACCGTACCAGACCTGTCCGCCTGCGGTGAGGCGGACAGGACGCCAGTGCACTCTTTCAAACATTCACAATACTTTTGTTGTGTTTACTGTTGGTTAAGTGATTGTCACTGTGAAATAAGTCACCATGGGTCCAAAGAAGCTTCACAAGTCGATAAAGGCTATAGCACCAGCCAGTGATAAAGTGTAGCAATGGAAATAAGTCACTCTGTCTTGACTTTTTTGGGTTATCCTAGGTTTTCTACACATATGCTGCTATGTATGATAATCTACGTATAACTGGATTTGTGTATACCTGAATAAACTTACTTAAGTAAGTTAAGCGATTAATCGATGGAAAATGACGACACAAAACTTAACTTCTACAATGTTGTTTGAGATTATAGGGACACTGAGAAGAGCGCCGTCCTCTGCCACCATCTCCTCCTTATACCCAACAACAACACCAACACACTCCACCAGTCCTTATACCCAACAATAACACCAACACACACTCCACCAGTCCTTCCAGATTCGTAATGACATGTTTTATTCATTCTAGAGTTTATATCATATTTCTATGTTATTAATATTGTTTATTATGTCATATTAGATGAATTGTGCTAGATAAATAAGCTGTAGAGTTGATATTATTGTCATATTGAAGGACTATTTTGTCCTCTCTCCAAACAAATTCTCTCATATGCCAACAAGTCTCTTCAATAAAGGTAAAACTTATTTAACTGTTCATTTGTCCATTATAATTAGTGCTTTATATTTATTTCTCATTGTTTTCTGTATGTAAAACTATAGTATTTATTCTTTAAAAAAAATGAATTTTTGGTGAAATTTTTTGGGTGGAAATGGATTAATTGTATTTACATTATTTCTTATGGGAAATAAGGTTTCGAATTATGAACTTTTCGTGTTAAGAACTAGCTCCTGGAACGGATTAAGTTCGTTAGTCGAGGGACCACTGTACATCATTAGTAAGGCCTCACCTAGATTACGCAGCTCAGTTCTGGTCTCCATTTTACAGAATGGATATAAACTCGTTAGAAAACATTCAGCGACGAATAACAAAGTTAATTCATAGCATTAGAAATCTTTCGTATGAAGAAAGATTGAAGACCCTTAAATTACATTAACTTGTAAGACGAAGAATGAGGGGAGACATGATCGAAGTGTATAAGTGGAAGATGGGTATTAATAAAGGGGATATAAATAACGTCTTGAGGATATCTCTCCAAGAGAGAACCCGCAAAATGGATTCAAATTAGACAAGTTTAGATTTAGAAAGGATATAGGAAAGTATTGGTTTGGAAATAGGGTGGTTGATGAGTGGAACAGTCTGCCTAGTAGGGTTATTGAGGAACAGAAGTGGAACAGAATTGGAACAGAATTCTTCCTCCGTAAGCCATGCGTGTCGTAAGAGGCGACTAAAATGCCGGGAGCATGGGGCTAGTAACCCCTTCTCCTGTATACATTACTAAAGTTAAAAAGAGAAACTTTTGTTTTTCTTTTTGGGCCACCCTGCCTCGGTGGGATACGGCCGGTTTGTTGAAAAAAAAAAAAAATACATAAGTTCTCCATGGGGAAATGGAACAGAATTCTTCCTCCGTAAGCCATGCGTGTCGTAAGAGGCGACTAAAATGCCAGGAGCAAGGGGCTAGTAACCCCTTCTCCTGTATATATTACTAAATGTAAAAGGAGAATCTTTCGTTTTTCCTTTTGGGCCACCTCACTTCAGTGGGAAACGGCCAACGTGTTGAAAGAAAGAAATACTGTACACAATTGAGAGGGGTTGGATTTAAGTGGGACTTGCACATAAAGTTAATAGAATTATCAAAGCTTATTGCTTGGGTGGAATTGAAAATTGGGTTGGGCAAATATTGTTAGTGGGATGGATTGTGAAGGACTTGCCTAGTATGGGCCAACAGGCCTGCTGCAGTGTTCCTCCTTTCTTATGTTCTTATTTTCTAACATCCCTGTGACTCACCTAAGTCTTTAACTTCCAATTGTGACCACTTGTTGCTGTGTCCAATCTCTGGAACATCCTGTCTGTCCACCTTCTCGATTCCTCTCAGTATTTTATATGTAGTTATCATGTCCCCCCCCCCATCCCTCCTCTCCTCTAGTGTCATCAGGTCAAGATCCCTTAACCTCTTCTCATAGGACATGCCAGTTAGCTCTGGGACTAATCTCGTTGCAAACCTTTTCACTTTCTCTAATTTCCTGACGTGGTTGGCCAGGTGTGGGTTCCAAACTGGAGCTGCTTACTCTAATATGGGCCTGACATACACGGTGTACAAGGTCCGGAATGACTCCTTACTGAGAAGTCAGAATGCTATTCTTAGGTTCGCTAGTCACCCATATGCTGCAGCTGTTATTTGGTTGATGTGTGCCTCAGGAGATATGCTCGGTATTATACACACCCCAAGATCCTTTTCCTTGAGTGAGGTTTGTAGTCTTTGGCCCCCTAGACTGTACTCTGTCTGCGGTCTTCTTTGCCCTTCCCGATCTTCATGACTTCGCACTTGGTGGGGTTGAACTTCAGAAGCCAGTTGCTGGACCAGGCATGCAGCCTGTCCAGATCCCTTTGTAGTCCTGCCTTATCCTCTTCTGATTGAATTCTCCTGGTTAACGTCACATCATCTGCAAACAGGGACACTTCTGAGTCTATCCCTTCCGTCATGTCATTCACATATACCAGAAACAGCACCGGTCCTAGGACTGACCCCTGTGGAACACCGCTCATCACAGGCGCACACTATGACAAATCCTCACGTACCATGATTCGCTGATGCCTTCCTGTCAGGTATTGTGATCCATTGCAGTGCCTTAACTGTTATACCTACCTGGTCCTCCAGCTTTTGCACTAATCTCTTGTGTGGAACTGTGTCAAAAGCCTTCTTACAGTCCAAGAAAATGTAATCTAGCCATCCCTCTCTCTTGTCATACTTCTGTCACCTTGTCATAGAACTCCAGTAGGTTTGTGACACAGGATTTCCTATCTCTGAAATCATGCTGGTTGTCATTTATAAGGTCATTCTTTTCTGAGTGCTCCACCACTCTTCCCCACGTAATCTTCTCCATGACTCTGCATACAATATATGTCAGTGGCACTGGTCTGTAGTTTAATGCTGCATGTCTGTCTGCTTTTTTAAAAATTGGGACTACATTTGCTGTCTTCCACCCCTCAGGTAGTAGCCCAGTTTTGATAAATGTGTTGAATATTGTTGTTAGTGGTACACAGAGTGCCTCTGCTTCCTCTCTCAGGACCCACGGAGAGATGTTATCCAGCCCCATCACCTCTGAGATATCTAGTTCACTTAGCAGCCTCTTCACCTTCTCCTCAGTTGTATGTATTGTGTCCAGAACTTGATGGTGTACCCCACCTCTCTGTCTTTCTGGAGTTCTTTCTGATTCCACTGTGAATAATTCTTTGAATCTCATGTTGAGCTCCTCACATACTTTAAGGTTGTTTCTTGTAAACTCCCCTCCTTTCCTCAGCATTGTGTGTGCATGTGCATGCTCACCTCACCTAGTTGTGGTTGCAGGGCTCAAGTCAAAGCTCCTGGCTCCGCCTCTTCACTGGTCGCTACTAGGCCCACTCTCTCCCTGCTCCATGAGCTTTATCATATCTCTTCTTAACCCTTTCACTCTGTCGAGACCCCTGCTCACAAACTTGCTCTCAGTGTCGAAGAATTTTCAACAAAAAAAAAAAAAAAATTTCTTAAGAAATGATAGAGAATCTTTTCCCAAAAGTATGAAATTTGATGGAAAACTTACAGAATTATGCTCTTGCAAAATTAGTGGTCTCAGAGTTATTTATGCATTGGCGATTTTGCCCACTATGAGCCCTATTTTCGGCCAATTCCATTGTTCCAGTCGACCAAACTCATAGCTATTTCACTGGAACTCCTTTTGTTTTGTTGACTGAGTACAAGAAACTGCCCATTTACTGATTTCAACTACCCAATAAAGTGATTAGAAATTGGTAATTTGGCCAATTTCATACAAAATTCAAGGAAGGCCAATTTCAAAAAAGGGTCCAGAATTAACAATGCAAACATTCCTAGCACTAAAATAACATTTTCTCTCTTCATTAATCATGTTGCCAGGCCCCTCTTATATTACACTTGCTTTACATTTTGAATTTTTATTCACACAAAAAATAGATGATTTACTGTTATGCAGATTACTGCATTATTGTAAAAACAGTACAAATAATATCAGCGCATTTGTGAAAGCATATAAGACCCACCAGTTGAAGTGTATTGGACGTGGAACGTGATTTGTTTACTCTTGAATATCGCCAAAAATTGAACATTTCTGCTACTTTGAGCTCAATTTCAAGGTAGTTTTAGTCCTTAACCATTCAAAATCATTCTATTTCTATAATATATCTTCCATTCTATCAAATGAGACCAAGAAAACGAGAATACAACCATAAATACCATATGAAAAATACACTGCAGTCGCTGATTTAAACCAAAAACGCAGTCAGAGTTTTTTTTCTTATTATGCACTGCGTGCTGCAGGATTTGTTTTATACTGCACACAATGACCACTCAGACCCTTTCTCTCATACGTAGGTCTACCAGCTTTCTCCCGCAAGATTGGATGCAGCTAGAATTTTGGTGTAGTATTACAGGACCAACAATGGCTTGCAAGCCTTAATATTATGGGACTGACAGTGAAAGGATTAAAGCTATGTATGGATCCTGCCTGGACCCTCAAAGGGTTAAAATAGTGAATTTGCCATGTTTTCTTAGATGGTTTATATGGTTGTTTCTTGGGATCATTTGATAGAATGAAAGACATATTAATGAAACAGAAATGACTTTCATTTATTTCAGATCTGGAAATAACTTTAAATTAAGATCAAAGTAGCAAAAACTTTCAATTTTTGCCAATATTCCAGAGGACGGAAAAGGCCCCGTAAAAACCCCAGTCTGTTTTGTGGGTTTTTAATAGGTCTGATTCAATTAATGGGATGTTGTAAACCACGACCAATCTTTCCTGGTTATATTTTATTATCCGAGAAATAGAGTAAATCTACTTTTTATGTGAACAAGAATTCGAAGTGGAAAGCAAGTGTAATGGAGGAGAGGTCTGGGGATGTGACTAACGATCAGAAGAAATGTTGACTTAGTGTCAGGAATGTCTACATTGTTTATGAATTCTATTTTTAAAATGGCATTTTTAATTTTGTGTGAAATTGGTCAAATTACCAAATTCTGATCACTTTATAGGGTAGTTGAATGGGTGGTTTCTTTAGTTCAGTCGATAGAATGGAAGACATAATAGTGAGATAGCTAAGAATTTGGTCGACTGGAACAATGGAATTGACAGGTGAAATTGCCAGTGCGTAAATTATGCCGAGACTGCTAATGATGTGCCTGCGTAATTCCATAAGTTTTCAATCAAATTTCACACTTTGGGGATTATTATCTTTGGAAAAAGATTCCTTACCATTTCATAAGATTTGGGGGAAGGGGGAAGAGGAATTTTTGGATATCAAGAACAAGTTTCAGATCGGGGGCATGGACAGTGAAAAGGTTAAATTATTATCTTACATTATAAGTGTTAAACCAACATTTATAGTCTGGCTTATAATGCCTATATACATTGTAGTAAACATCAAATTGAACTTATTAAAGACTTCTAAATGTGCAGGATTTACCACAAGTATCCTGGATGTTGTGACTACACAGCTGAATCTTTCGTTACCTCATTTACAAAACATCAATACAACATTTATAAAACATCAATACATCATTTACAAAACATGAATACATCATTTATAATACATCAAGTTGAACATTACCCTGGCTTCAGCCATCAAGAGCTTGAAGGTAGCAATATATTTGATGCGAAATTCACCTCCCAACTGTTTATGGTAGTCAGTCTGCAGGTGAGTCTTGAAGTCCTGAAAAGAAAAACTTTAGAAATCAGAATTTCAACATAAATATTACCAAAGTGACAAGCTGAGAGAAATTATCTGAGAGATGTGCATAAGATATGCATAAGATGTGCGTAACATGTGTGTAACATGTGTAACGTGTGTGTAATGTGTATAAGATTTGAGAAGTTTATTCTTTATTAATTTATCAGCCATTTTCTTATCCACCTGGACAGCAATGTTAACTATAAAGACAACATTATCCACCTGGACAGCAATGTTAACTAGAAAGACAATATTATCCACCTGGACAGAAATGTTAACTATAAACACAACATTATCCACCTGGACAGAAATGTTAACTATACACAACATTATCCACCTGGACAGCAATGTTAACTATAGAAGACAACATTATCCACCTGGACAGCAATGTTAACTATAAAGACAACATTATCCACCTGGACAGCAATGTTAACTATAGAAGACAACACTATCCACCTGGACAGCAATGTTAACTATAAAGACAACATTATCCACCTGGACAGCAATGTTAACTATAAAGACAACATTATCCACCTGGACAGCAATGTTAACTATAAAGACAACATTATCCACCTGGACAGCAATGTTAACTATAAAGACAACATTATCCACCTGGACAACAATGTTAACTATAGAAGACAACATTATCCACCTGGACAGCAAGGTTAACTACAGAAGACAACATTATCCACCTGGACAGCAAGGTTAACTACAGAAGACAACATTATCCACCTGGACAGCAATGTTAACTATAGAAGACAACATTATCCACCTGGAGGGTATTCCAGTGGGGTCAATGCCCCTGCAGTGTTGACCCCCCTGACCCTCAGACCTCATGGTGGATCAGGGCATGATCAACCAGACTGTTACTTCTGGCCACACATTGTCCAATGTACAAACCACAGCCTGGCTGATCAGGTACTGACTGTAGATGCCTGTCCAGTGCCTTCTTGAAGACAGCCAGGGGTCTATTGGTAACTCCCCTTGTGTATGCTGGGAGGCAGTTGAACAGTCTTGGGCCCCAGACACTTACTGTGTTGTCTCTTAGTGTACTTGTGGGGCCTCTGCTTTTCATTGGGGGGATCTTTCATTGTCTGCCAAGTCTTTAGCTTTCGTAGGGGAAAATGCCTTAATCGTCAAAAATGCAATAAAATCAAAGTTTTATAGCATTTTTTAATATTTATTAATTATTTACATATTTTTAAAAATCCCATTAAAAATCTATAAAAATCAATATTTTTATAGAATATTTCATATTATTTTCGAAAAATACATGAAACATTAAAAAGCTCAGAAAATGTGCTAAAATGGTATTTTATTGCATATTTCGACGATTTAGAGCGGTTTGAGTGCTTTTCTGGCAAAACTCATTTTTTAGCTAAAATACTTAGATTATCACACTTTTAAATAGAATTTCTACTGCAATTGAAATTTATGGGAAAAGTAAGCAAAATTTTATGATTTTCTTTAGGAACTTACTATAGGTGTATTTTATCTAAAAATAGTTTTTCAGAAAATCCTTGAAAATGCTCTTAAATCGTCAAAAAATGCAATAAAATCAATTTTTATAGCATTTTTAATATTTATTAATTATTTACATATTTTTAAAAATCCAAAAAAAAAAAAAAAAAAAAAAAAAAAAAAAAAAAAAAAAAAAAAAAAAAAAAAAAAAAAAAAAAAAAAAAAAAAAAAAAAAAAAAAAAAAAAAAAAAAAAAAAAAAAAAAAAAAAAAAAAAAAAAAAAAAAAAAAAAAAAAAAAAAAAAAAAAAAAAAAAAAAAAAAAAAAAAAAGGGGGGGGGGGGGGGGGGGGGGGGGGGGGGGGGGGGGGGGGGGGGGGGGGGGAAAATCCTTGAAAATGCCTTAAATCGTCAAAAATGCAATAAAACTAAAGTTTTATAGCATTTTTAATTTTTATAATTATTTACATATTTTAAAAATCCCATTAAAATCTATAAAAATCAATATTTTTATGAATATTTCTATTATTTTCGAAAATACAGAAACATTAAAAAGCTCAGAAAATGTGCTTAAAATCGTATTTAATTGCATATTTCGACGTTTTAGAGCGGTTTGAGTTTTTTTCAAACTCATTTTTTAGCTAAAAATCTTAGATTATACACTTTTAAATAGAATTTCTACTGCAATTGAAATTTATGGAAAAGTAAGCAAAATTTTATGATTTTCTTTAGGAACTTACTAATAGGTGTATTTTATCTAAAAAAATGTTTTCAGAAAATCTTTAAAATCCTTTAATCGTCAAAAATGCAATAAATAAAGTTTTATAGCATTTTTAATTTATTATTATTTACATATTTTTAAAAATCCCATTTTCTTAGAATTATTATGATATCTAAATATTTTCAAAAATCTGAAAATTAATAAAAAATGCAAATAATTTAGCATTTTAATTTATTTACTTTTTAAAATCTTAAAATCTTAAATCAATTTTATAGAATTTCTATTATTTAAAATAGAAAATTAAAATGAATTTAAATTATTATTGATATTAGAAATCTTGAAATCTTAAATCTCAAAATGCAAAAATAAGTTATACATTTTAAATTATAATTTTTCATATTTTTAAAATCCATTAAATCTTAAATAATATTATGAATTTAATATTTTTCAAAATACATGAAAATTAATATCTAAAAATGCTAAATGGTATTTTATTGCATATTTAATTTAATTGTTTATCTTTTCTGAAAACTCATTTTTATAAATACTAATTTAACTTAAATAAAATTTACTCAATTGAAATTATGGAAAAGTAAGCAATTTTATGATTTTCTAGACTTTTGGTGTTTTCTAAAAAGTTTTTCAGAAAATCCTTGAAAATCCTTAAATCGTCAAAAATGCAATAAAATAAGTTTTATAGCATTTTTTAATATTTATTAATTATTTACATATTTTTAAAAATCCATTAAAAATCTGTAAAATCAATATTTTTATGAATATTCATATTATTTTCAAAAATACATGAAACATTAAAATATCATAAAATGTGCTAAAATGGTATTTTATTGCATATTTCGACGATTTAGAGCGGTTTGAGGCTTTTTAAAACTCATTTTTAGCTAAAATACATAATTATAACACTTTTAAATAAATTTCACTGCAATTGAAATTTATGGAAAAGTAAGCAAAATTTTATGATTTTCTTTAGGAACCTTACTCATAGGTGTATTTTATCTAAAAAATATTTTCAGAAAATCCTTGAAAATGCTTTAATCGTCAAAATGCAATAAATCAAGTTTTATAGCATTTTTAATATTTATTAATTATTTACATATTTTAAAAATCCCATTAAAAATCTATAAAATCAATATTTTTATAGAATATTTCATATTATTTTCGAAAATACATGAAACATTAAAAAGCTCAGAAAATGTGCTAAAATCGTATTTTATTGTATATTTCGACGTTTTAGAGCGGTTTGAGTGCTTTTCTGGCAAACTCATTTTTTAGCTAAAATACTTAGATTATAACACTTTTAAATAGAATTTCTACTGCAATTGAAATTTATGGAAAAGTAAGCAAAATTTTATGATTTTCTTTGGGAAGCTTACTATAGGTGTATTTTATCTAAAAATAGTTTTTCAGAAAATCCTTGAAAATGCCTTAATCGTCAAAAATGCAATAAAATCAAGTTTTATAGCATTTTTAATATTTATTAATTATTTACATATTTTTAAAAATCCCATTAAAAATCTGTAAAATCAATATTTTATAGAATATTCATATTATTTTTCAAAAATACATGAAACATTAAAATATCATAAAAATGTGCTAAATGGTATTTTATTGCATATTTCGACGATTTAGAGCGGTTTGAGTGCTTTTCTGGCAAAACTCATTTTTAGCTAAAATACTTAGATTATCACACTTTAAATAGAATTTCTACTGCAATTGAAATTTATGGGAAAAGTAAGCAAAATTTTTTTTACTAAGGTGTATTATAAAATAGTTTCGAAAATCGAACCTAGCAAGAATAAAAATTTTAGATTTATTTATTAATTATAATATTAAACATTAAATCTTAAATAATTTTAATATCTATTTAAAATAAGAAACATTAAATCAAAATGAAATTATATATTTCGACGTTAGATATTCAAACCATTTACTAATAATTATAATTAATAAATTTCACTCAATAAATTATGAAGTACAAAATTTATGATTCTTAGAACTCAGGGATTATCTAAATTTTTCAGAACTGAAAATTAGTCAACAAATAAATTATTTAATATTTCTTTAAACATTAAAACTTAATATATTAGAAATCATTTTAATTATAATCAAAAAATTTATTGCATATTTACGTTTAGAGTTTGAGTTTCTAAATTTTAGAAAATATTAGATTATACACTTATAATTTCTATGCAATTGAAATTTAGGAAAAGTAAGTCAAATAGTTTTCTTTAGAAATTTAAATGGTAATTTTATCTAAAAAATAAGTTTTTCAGTAAAATCCTTGAAATATTTAATTGTAAAAATGCATAAAATATTTTAACATTTTTTAATATTTTATTATTTTCAATTTTTAAAAATCATTAAAAATCTAAAAAATTTTAAGAATTTTATTCATTTTGACTTAGACGTTGAAACTTTCAGCAAAACTCATTTTAGCTAAAATTATTTACTTATATTGAGTTTTACTGAGATTGATTTATGAAAAGAAAACATTTTTTGCTAAACTTAATATACATTTTTAAATAAATTACTGTCAGAAATTGAATGTAAAAGTAAGAAAATGATTAAATCTTTTAAATTTTTAATATTATTTTATTTAAAATATTTTTAGAAAATCCTTAAAAATCTTAATAATATTTTTAAAAATATAATATATTTTAAATAATCATTTATAATTATTAAATTTTAAAAATCATTAAATTTAAAATCAATTTTATAGATATTTCATTTAACATTTTTACTAAAAACTAAAATTATAAAACTTTAAAAATTTCTATGCAATGAATTTATGAATATGAATTTTGTTTTTGACTTTCAAGGTATTTTTTAAAAAATATTTAGATTATAATTTTAAATGCAAATTTCATAGAATGAAATTTATGAAAAGTAAGAAAATTTTAATTATTTTTTTGAAATTCACTTAAAAGTGTATTTTATCTAAATAGTATTTCGAAATCTTTGAAAATCTATGAAATTAAAAATGAATAAATAAATTTTATACATTTTAATATTTATTAATATTTAATGTTTAAAAATCCTGAAAAATTCTGTAAAAATCAAATTTATTAATAAATATATTTATTTTGAAAATTATGAAAATAAAAATTTATGATTTCATAGGCTAAATGGTTTTTTATTAATATTTCGTTTTAGAAAACGTTTGAGTTTTCTCAAAACTCATTTAACAATTTTATACTAATTTAACATTTTTAATTATTAAATTTTTCAATGAAATTAATGGGAAAAGAACAAATTTTATGAATTTTCATTTAGTTTTAAAATAATGAAATTTAAAAAATAGTTTTAAAAATTGAAAATGTATTTAATTGTCAAAAATGCATTAAGCGTTTGATGCTTTTCTGAAACTCATTTTTTTAGCTAAATATTATTATAACTTTAAATAAATTTAATAATTGAAATTTATGAAAGTAATCAAATTTTAATTTTCTTAGAACTTATATAGGAGATTTTATCTAAAAATATTTTAGAAATCCTTGAAAATTTAATCTTAAAAAAATGCAATAAAATAATTTTATACATTTTTAATATTATAATTATTTAATTTTTAAATCATTAAAATCTAAAATTAAATTTTTGAAATTATAATATTTTAATTTTCTTGAAACATTAATAGTAGAAATCTAAAAGTATTTTATGATTTTACCTTTAAATCGTTTGATGTTCAAAATCATTTTACTAAAATATTATTATAATTTTTAAATAATTTTACTATTTAAATTTAGGAAAATATAAAATTTATGATTTTTTTAGAATTATATTATTTTCTAAAAATAGTTTGAAAATTAAAATCTTAAATGTCAAAATGAATAATATTTTTAGCATTTTAATTTTTAATTATTTAATTTTTTAAAAACTTATTTAAAATCAATATTATAGAATTTTAATAAATTACTGCAATTAAATTATAGAAAAAGTGCAAAATGATTTTTTGAATTTCGACGTTTTATAAGTTTGAGTTTTCTGGAAACTCATTTTTTAGCAAAATACTAAAATTGAAATTTATGGAAAGTACAAATTATGATTTTCTTTAGAACTACATAGGTGTATTTATCTAAAAATAGTTTTTCAGAAAATCCTTGAAAATGTCTTAAATCGTCAAAAATGCAATAAAATAAGTTTTATAGCATTTTTAATATTTATTAATTATTTACATATTTTTAAAAATCCCATTAAAAATCTAAAAATCAATATTTTTTAGAATATTCATATTATTTTCGAAAAATACATGAAACATTAAAAAGTCATGAAAAATGTGCTAAAATGTATTTTATTGCATATTTCGACGTTTAGAGTGGTTTGAGTGTTTTCTGGCAAAACTCATTTTTTAGCTAAAATACTAGATTATCACACTTTTAAATAAAATTCTACTGCAATTGAAATTTATGGGAAAAGTAAGCAAAATTTTATGATTTTCTTTTAGAAGCCTTACTATAGGTGTATTTTATCTAAAAAATAGTTTTTCAGAAAATCCTGAAAATGCCTTAATGTCAAAAATGCAATAAAATAAAGTTTTATAGCATTTTTTAATATTTATTAATTATTTACATATTTTTAAAAATCCATTAAAAATCTTAAAAATCAATATTTTTATAGAATATTCATATTATTTTCGAAAAATACATGAAACATTAAAAAACTCATAAAAATGTGCTAAAATGCGTATTTTATTGCATATTTCGACGTTTAGAGCGGTTTGAGTGCTTTTCTGCAAAACTCATTTTTAGCTAAAATACTAAATTATAACACTTTTAAATAGAATTTCTACTGCAATTGAAATTTATGGGAAAAGTAAGCAAAATTTTATGATTTTCTTTAGAACCTTACTCATAGGTGTATTTTATCTAAAAATAGTTTTTCAGAAAACTGAAAATGCTTAATGTCAAATGCAAAAACAAGTTTTATAGCATTTAATATTTATAATATTATATTTTAAAATATAAAATCTATAAAATCAATTTTATAGTATTATATTATTTAAACATGAAACATAGGAAAATGTGTAAATCATTTATTATATTGACGTTTTAAGCGGTTTGAGTGTTTTCAAAACCATTTTAGCTAAAATACTAGATTATACACTTAAATAAATTTCACTGCAATTGAAATTTATGGGAAAGTAAAAAATTAATTTTCTTTTAAGCTTACAATGTGTATTTTATCTAAAAGTTTTCAGAAAACTTGAAATCCTAATCAAATCTTAATCATAAAATAATTTTATAGATTTTAAATTATATCAATTTTATCATTCGATCAAATTTAGATTTCAATATTTTCAAAATACATAAAATTAAATAAATTTATTGATTTTATATTTTATTTTCAACTTTTACTAAAAAGATTTCAAAAATAAAATTCTAATAAAATGAAAAATAAGTTTTATGATTTTAAATTATTAATTGTATTTTTAAAAATATTAAATCTTAAATTTATAAAATTAAAAATAAAATTTTAATATTATTTATTATTTCATTTAACGTTAATCTTTCAATATTTTATAAATTATTCAATTAACATTAAAAATCTAATGTTAATGAATGAATTTGATTTAGAAGTTTAGTGTTTCTAAAATATTTTTCAAAAATCTTAAATTTAATAAAATCAAAATTAAATTTTAAATTAAATTTTAATTTTCTTTAAATCTAGTAATTTAAAAAAATATTTTAGAAATCTTAAAATATAATTAAAAATGAAATTAGTATTTATTAACTAGTAAACATTTTTTAAATATATTTTTAAAATACCATTAAATTTAAAAAGTCAAAATTTATTTTTTAAATATAGGTGATTTTTTAAATATTTAGAAATTAAAATCTAAATGAAATGCAATAATAAATTATGAAAATATAATATTTATATTTTAAAAACCTATTAAAATTAAAAAATTTTTAGAAAAATTTAAATCTGAAACTAAAAATAAAAAATAAATGTATTTATTGTTATTATTTAAGGTTTATTCTAAACTATTTTTAAATATATATATTTTAAAATTACTAATTAATTAGGGAAAGTAGCAAAATTTTTGATTTTTAGACTTTAGGTGTATTTTCTAATATTTTAGAACTAAAACTTAATTCAAAATAATAAATTTATGCATTAATTTTATAATATTTATTTTTTCTTAAATCTAAAATTATTTAAAATATTTTTCAAAACTGAAAATTAAAAACTAAAATGCTAAATGATTTTATTGCATTTATTTAAGTTTATTTTAAATCTTTAATAATAATTATAATTTAAAATTATGAATTGAATATGAAAAGGCAAATTATTTTTTTTTGAATTAATGGTGTTTTCTAAAATTTTTAGAAAACTAAATCTTAAAAATATAATTAAATATAATTTAATTTTAACTATATTTAAAATTATTTAAACTAAAATAAAATCTAAAAAATGCAATAAAAAATTTTAAATTTTTAATATTTATTAATTATTTACATATTTTTAAAAATCCATTAAAATCTATAAAATCAATATTTTTATAGAATATTTCATATTATTTTCGAAAAATACATGAAACATTAAAACTCAGAAAATGTGCTAAAATCGTATTTATTGCATATTTCGACGTTTTAGAGCGGTTTGAGTGCTTTTCTGGCAAAACTCATTTTTAGCTAAAATACTAGATTATACACTTTTAAATAGAATTTCTACTGCAATTGAAATTTATGGGAAAAGTAAGCAAAATTTTATGATTTTCTTTTAGAACCTTACT
The DNA here is from genome assembly GCA_009830355.1 of Cherax destructor. NCBI lineage: Eukaryota > Metazoa > Arthropoda > Malacostraca > Decapoda > Parastacidae > Cherax > Cherax destructor. Next base: position 5,780 of record WNWK01010482.1, on the reverse strand, counting down.
CATAGGTGTATTTTATCTAAAAAAATAGTTTTCAGAAAATCTTGAAAATCCTTAAATGTCAAAAATGCAATAAAATCAAGTTTTATAGCATTTTTTAATATTTATTAATTATTTACATATTTTTAAAAATCCCATTAAAAATCTATAAAAATCAATATTTTTATAGAATATTTCATATTATTTTCGAAAAATACATGAAACATTAAAAACTCAGAAAATGTGCTAAAATGTATTTTATTGCATATTTCGACGTTTAGAGCGGTTTGAGTGCTTTTCTGGCAAAACTCATTTTTAGCTAAAATACTTAGATTATCACACTTTTAAATAGAATTTCTACTGCAATTGAAATTTATGGGAAAAGTAAGCAAAATTTTATGATTTTCTTTTAGAAGCTTACTCATAGGTGTATTTTATCTAAAAATAGTTTTTCAGAAAATCCTTGAAAATACCTTAAATCGTCAAAAATGCAATAAAATCAAGTTTTATAGCATTTTTAATATTTATTAATTATTTACATATTTTTAAAAATCCATTAAAAATCTTAAAAATCAATATTTTTATAGAATATTCATATTATTTTCAAAAATACATGAAACATTAAAAATATCATAAAAATGTGCTAAAATGGTATTTTATTGCATATTTCGACGATTTAGAGCGGTTTGAGTGCTTTTCGGCAAAACTCATTTTTAGCTAAAATACTAAATTATAACACTTTTAAATAAATTCTACTGCAATTGAAATTTATAAGAACAATTTATTTTAGAACTTATGGTATTTTATCTAAAATGTTGAAAATTACAAATGCAAATAATTATTTTAATATATATTTATTTTAAACATTAACTTAAAATATTTAGAATATATTATTTTCAAATACATAACATAAAAATGAATGTTTATTTCGCTTTGAGGTTTATTTTTCTGGAACCATTATAATATAATTATACACTTAATAAATTACTCAATTGAAATTTATGAAATAGCAAATTTTATGATTTTCTTAGATTATATAGTGTATTTTATCTAAAAAGTTAGAAATCTGAAAATTAATCGCAAATGCAATAATAATTTTATAGCATTTAATATTTATTAATTATTTATATTTAAAAATCATTAAAATCTAAAAATCAATATTTTTATAGAATATTTCATATTATTTTCGAAAATACATGAAACATTAAAATCTCAGAAAATGTGCTAAAATGTATTTTATTGCATATTTCGACGTTTTAGAGCGTTTGAGTGCTTTTCTGGCAAAACTCATTTTTACTAAAATACTTAATTATACACTTTTAAATAAATTTCACTGAATTGAAATTTATGGGAAAAGTAAGCAAAATTTTATGATTTTTTTAGAACTACTATATGTATTTATCTAAAAATAGTTTTTCAGAAAATCTTGAAATTTAAACGTAAAAATGCAATAAAATCAAGTTTATAGCATTTTTAAATTATTAATATTTACATATTTTTTTTATCTAAAAAATAGTTTTTCAGAAAATCCTTGAAAATGCCTTAAATCGTCAAAAAATGCAATAAAATCAAGTTTTATAGCATTTTTTAATATTTATTAATTATTTACATATTTTTAAAAATCCCATTAAAAATCTATAAAAATCAATATTTTTATAGAATATTTCATATTATTTTCGAAAAATACATGAAACATTAAAAAGCTCAGAAAAATGTGCTAAAATCGTATTTTATTGCATATTTCGACGTTTTAGAGCGGTTTGAGTGCTTTTCTGGCAAAACTCATTTTTAGCTAAAATACTAGATTATACACTTTTAAATAGAATTTCTACTGCAATTGAAATTTATGGGAAAAGTAAGCAAAATTTTATGATTTTCTTTTAGGAACCTTACTCATAGGTGTATTTTATCTAAAAAAAATAGTTTTTCAGAAAATCCTTGAAAATGCCTTAAATCGTCAAAAAATGCAATAAAATCAAGTTTTATAGCATTTTTAATATTTATTAATTATTTACATATTTTTAAAAAATCCCATTAAAAATCTAAAAAAATCAATATTTTTATAGAATATTTCATATTATTTTCGAAAAATACATGAAACATTAAAAAGCTCAGAAAAGTGTGCTAAAATCGTATTTTATTGCATATTTCGACGTTTTAGAGCGGTTTGAGTGCTTTTCTGGCAAAACTCATTTTTAGCTAAAATACTTAGATTATCACACTTTAAATAGAATTTCTACTGCAATTGAAATTTATGGAAAAGTAAGCAAATTTTATGATTTTCTTTAGGAACTTACTATAGGTGTATTTTATCTAAAAAATAGTTTTTCAGAAAATCCTTGAAAATGCCTTAAATCGTCAAAAATGCAATAAATAAGTTTTATAGCATTTTTAATATTTATTAATTATTTACATATTTTTAAAAATCCCATTAAAAATCTATAAAATCAATATTTTTATAGAATATTCATATTATTTTCAAAAATACATGAAACATTAAAAATCATAAAATGTGCTAAAATGTATTTTATTGCATATTTCGACGTTTAGAGCGGTTTGAGTGCTTTTCTGGCAAAACTCATTTTTTAGCTAAAATACTAGATTATAACACTTTTAAATAAATTTCTACTGCAATTGAAATTTATGGGAAAAGTAAGCAAAATTTTATGATTTTCTTTTAGGGAAACTTACTCATAGGTGTATTTTATCTAAAAAATAGTTTTTCAGAAAATCCTTGAAAATGCCTTAAATCGTCAAAAATGCAATAAAATCAAGTTTTATAGCATTTTTAATATTTATTAATTATTTACATATATTTTTAAAAATCCCATTAAAAATCTTAAAAATCAATATTTTTATAGAATATTCATATTATTTTTCAAAATACATGAAACATTAAAAATATCAGAAAATGTGCTAAAATCGTATTTTATTGCATATTTCGACGTTTAGAGCGGTTTGAGTGCTTTTCTGGCAAAACTCATTTTAGCTAAAATACTAGATTATCACACTTTTAAATAGAATTTCTACTGCAATTGAAATTTATGGGAAAAGTAAGCAAAATTTTATGATTTTCTTTTAGGAACCTTACTAATAGGTGTATTTTATCTAAAAAAATAGTTTTTCAGAAAATCCTTGAAAATACCTTAAATCGTCAAAAAAATGCAATAAAATAAAGTTTTATAGCATTTTTTAATATTTATTAATTATTTACATATTTTTAAAAAATCCCATTAAAAATCTGTAAAATCAATATTTTTATAGAATATTTCATATTATTTTCGAAAAATACATGAAACATTAAAAAGCTCAGAGAAATGTGCTAAAATCGTATTTTATTGCATATTTCGACGTTTAAGCGGTTTGAGTGCTTTTCTGCAAAACTCATTTTTAGCTAAAATACTTAGATTATACACTTTTAAATAGAATTCTACTGCAATTGAAATTTATGGGAAAAGTAAGCAAAATTTTATGATTTTCTTTTAGGAAGCTTACTAATAGGTGTATTTTATCTAAAAAAAATAGTTTTTCAGAAAATCCTTGAAAATACCTTAAATCGTCAAAAAATGCAATAAAATAAAGTTTTATAGCATTTTTTAATATTTATTAATTATTTACATATTTTTAAAAAATCCCATTAAAAATCTGTAAAATCAATATTTTTATAGAATATTCATATTATTTTTCAAAAAATACATGAAACATTAAAAATATCATAAAAATGTGCTAAAATGGTATTTTATTGCATATTTCGACGATTTAGAGCGGTTTGAGTGCTTTTCTGGCAAAACTCATTTTTTAGCTAAAATACTCAAATTATAACACTTTTAAATAAAATTTCTACTGCAATTGAAATTTATGGGAAAAGTAAGCAAAATTTTATGATTTTCTTTTAGGAACTTACTTGGTGTATTTTATCTAAAAATAGTTTTAAAAATCTGAAAATCTAATCTCAAAATGCAAAAATGTTTTTAGCATTTTTTAATATTTATTAATTATTTATTTTTTAAAAACTTAAAATTAAATCAATTTTTTAGAATATTCATATTTTTAAATACATGAAACATTAAATAAAAATGGCTAAAATGGTATTTTATTGCATTTCGACGTTTAGAGCGTTTGAGGTTTCGAAAACTCATTTATAAAATACTAAATTATAACACTTTAAATAAATTTCTACTCAATTGAAATTTAGGGAAAAGTAAGCAAAATTTTATGATTTTTTTTGGAACTTACTATAGGTGTATTTTATCTAAAAATGTTTTTCAGAAAATCCTTGAAAATCCTTAAATCGTAAAAATGCAATAAAATAAAGTTTTATAGCATTTTAATATTTATTAATTATTTACATTTTTAAAAAATCCCATTAAAAATCTTAAAATCAATATTTTTATAGAATATTCATATTTTTTCAAAATCATGAAACATTAAAATCAAAAAATTGCTAAAATGTATTTTATTGCATATTTCGACGTTTAGAGCGGTTTGAGTGCTTTTCTGGCAAAACTCATTTTAGCTAAAATACCAAATTATAACATTTTAAATAAAATTTCTACTGCAATTGAAATTTATGGGAAAAGTAAGCAAAATTTTATGATTTTCTTTAGGAACCTTACTCATAGGTGTATTTTATCTAAAAATAGTTTTTCAGAAAATCCTTGAAAATGCCTTAAATCGTCAAATGCAATAAATCAATTTTATAGCATTTTTAATATTTATTAATTATTTACATATTTTTAAAATCCCATTAAAAATCTATAAAAATCAATATTTTTATAGAATATTTCATATTATTTTCGAAAATACATAAACATTAAAACTCAGAAAATGTCTAAACGTATTTTATTGCATATTTCGACGTTTTAGAGGGTTTGAGTGCTTTTCTGGCAAAACTCTTTTTAGCTAAAATACTTAGATTATCACACTTTTAAATAGAATTTCTACTGGAATTGAAATTTATGGGAAAAGTAAGCAAAATTTTAGATTTTTTTAGGAACCTTACTCATAGGTGTATTTTATCTAAAAAAATAGTTTTTCAGAAAATCCTTGAAAATCCTTAAATCGTCAAAAATGCAATAAAATCAAGTTTTATACATTTTTAATATTTATTAATTATTTACATATTTTTAAAAATCCCATTAAAAATCTATAAAAATCAATATTTTTATTGAATATTTCATATTATTTTCGAAAAATACATGAAACATTAAAAAGCTCAGAGAAATGTGCTAAAATCGTATTTTATTGCATATTTCGACGTTTTAGAGCGGTTTGAGTGCTTTTCTGGCAAAACTCATTTTTTAGCTAAAATACTGATTATCACACTTTAAATGAATTTCTACTGCAATTGAAATTTATGGGAAAAGTAAGCAAAATTTTATGATTTTCTTTTAGAAGCTTATAATAGGTGTATTTTATCTAAAAAAATAGTTTTTCAGAAAATCCTTGAAAATACTTAAATCGTCAAAAAATGCAATAAAATCAAGTTTTATAGCATTTTTTAATATTTATTAATTATTTACATATTTTTAAAAAATCCAATTAAAAATCTGTAAAAATCAATATTTTTATAGAATATTCATATTATTTTTCAAAAAATACATGAAACATTAAAAATATCATAAAAATGTGCTAAAATGGTATTTTATTGCATATTTCGACGATTTAGAGCGGTTTGAGTGCTTTTCTGGCAAAACTCATTTTTTAGCTAAAATACTCAAATTATAACACTTTTAAATAAAATTTCTACTGCAATTGAAATTTATGGGAAAAGTAAGCAAAATTTTATGATTTTCTTTTAGGAA
>WNWK01010481.1:52500-69950 GCA_009830355.1 Cherax destructor | reverse complement strand
GGTCTTCTTAAAAGTTAAATGCTCCTAAAATAATTTCCTGATAAAAATATATTCAATCCCTAACACAGTTCTCCCACATTTCGATATAACCCACAAAAAAACACCTTAGTGCGTCCCCTAAGTGTGACCCATCATACAGCCACCCCCGATTCCAGGGCCAGGAGCTAGATCAAAAATTTCCTTCAAAAGTCACACTTTAGTGTGACCCGTCATACAGAAGAAACACCACCTGCTCTCACCTATGTATAATATTTAATTATTTATTACCTACGTCACTTGTTACTTATTTATTTCACTTATTTTGTACTTAATTGGCAAATTTGCATAACAATTGTTTATTTAAGTTATTTAAGCATATGGCTGTCATTCATCTTTGGTTAACTGACTCAGTGAATGAAATAGTGTCGGTTTACAGTGAAGCTTCTGTTTTGAACTTAAATCAGTCCACATTATAAATACCAGCAGACCAAGCTAGTAAACCACACCAGCAGACCAAGCTAGTAGACCACACCAGCAGACCAAGCTAGTAGACCACACCATCAGACTAAGCTAGTAGACCACACCAGCAGAGCAAGCTAGTAGACCACACCAGCAGACCAAGCTAGTAGACCTCACCAGTAGACAAAGCCAGCAGACAAAACCAGCAGACCACACCAGCACAGACAAAACCAATAGATCACACCAGCAGACCACCCCATACAATAAACCAGTAGACCACTCCAGCATACAAAACCAGTAAACCACACCAGCAGACAAAACCAGTAAACCACACCAGCAGACAAAACCAGCAGATCACACCATACAATAAACCAGTAAACCACACCAGCAGACAAAACCAGTAAACTACACCAGCAGAAAAATCCAGCAGACCAAACCATAGAATAAACGAATAAACCACACCCGCAGACAAAACCATAGAATAAACCACACCAGCAGACAAAACCAGTAGAACACACCAGCAGACCACATTTGGCTGACCAAACTAGCTAACCACATCATTTCGCCAAACCAATAGACCAAAATAGCAGACTACACCAGCAGAACAAACCAGCCGATAACACTAGTCACCCACTCTAGTTAACCACACCAGTCACCCCACTCTAGTTAACTACACCAGTCACCCCACTCTAGCTAATCACACCAGTCACCCACTGTAACAACCATACCAGCCACCCACTCGAGTTAACACCAGTCAACCAGATCAAGTGACCACACCAGTCTGTCTCACTAGCCGAAATGTCGTCGTAAGCTCCTCTCTTTTATATGTGCGGGTTGTGTGTGTACAGTTATTGAAAGCACCGATGTTGCCTCACTGCACAAAGGTGGCAGCAAAACCATTGCACAAAAACCAGACTGATGGAGCTGAAGTACCACATTATCAAGATTTTGTTTTAAAGATTAAGAAAAAAATATTACCAGTCACATGGAATCTCAGGAGCTTCACAGCTCGTGTCATCGTGGGTCAGGACAGGTCGCTCCTGCCTCTCTTAATTACCGCAGTTAGCACAAGACTAATTCAAATCACTCAACAGAGTCCAATGTGAGAGACCTGGGAATGATGATGTCAGAAGATCTCACGGTCAAGAAGCACATCAATATTATTACTGCGTCTGCGAGGAAAATGTTTAGTTAGATAATTAGAATTAAAAACAAAACAAGAGATGTCCAGACAGGGATGATACTTTTCAGGTCACTCGTGCACTTTAGGCAGAAATATTGCTGTGTACTAACGGTCCCTTTCAAAGCAGGTGAAACTTCAGAAACTGAAACTGTTGGAAGCCTTCACAGTGTGTTTAAACTCAGTCAAGCACCTATATTACTAGGAGCGCTGAAGTCCTCGGACTGTACTCCTTAGACTGTAGGTGAGAAAAATATATCATAATCTACACCTGGAACATTCTGGAGGGATTGGTCCCAAATATGCACACTAAAATCACTACATATGAACTCATGTGAAAAGCAGGGAAAAGAACTCAGTAAGGGGAAAAGGACTACGAGTTTTCAACACATAAGGGGGAGTATCAATACACACCCTGGCTGTCTTCACGAGGGAACTCGACAACTTCCTCAAATCAGTTCCTGATCAGCTGGGCTGTAGCAAATACGTCGGACTGTGGACAGCGGGTAATTACAGTCTAATCGATCAGGCTAACTATATGGAGGCCTGGTCAGTGACCGGTCCTCGGGGGCGGTGACATTCACAAGCGACTATAGGTGACCTCTACATAAAAGGATCAAACTAGTCAAGCAAACCAGCCGAGAGAACCAGCTGACACGAACAATTAGACACGCTACACGTGTCCTATGGCCAACAAGCAGATGGTTTCACGTAGCTGTTGCTACACGCAAAAATTCCAATACATCACCGAAGTAATCTTCACTGACAACAAGACTCTGTACATTCCGGCCTCAACATGGGGTCGACGCGTGGCGGCAGCTGGATTTTCTTGTAAATAAATGTGTCTCAAAATCGGATTTCAGTTAGAGTTAGAAAACTCGTCTCCGGTAACAAGAAGTCTGAGATGATCAGGAAATAACAAGTTATGAGTCGACTCGCACGTTGCAACAGCTGGAAGCACACTCAGTAATGATGCGAGGAAAATACAACAACAAACTTGCGTCACATGCAACAATACGTTGCAACAAAAAAATCTAACAGCATGCGACAACAGCTATAATAAGGTGCGACACACGCAATAATAACTTGCGTCAACGACCATAATAACTTGTGTCACTTGTGTATTATAAGCAGTAACAGTGTGTAATAACGGTTATTTTAATACTAAGAGCTGTAATAGTGAGCTGACTGACTAGTGGTTTAACATGCTGGGTTCAGTAATGAGGCGATTATCTTGCCTTTGAAACAGTGGGTTCAGTAGTGAGTTGACTAACTTGTGGTTCAGCAGTGCTACTGTACCCAGTGGATGAGGGATCAGCGACCACATACCACAGTGGATGAGGGATCAGCGACCACATACCACAGAGGTATAACTCAACTCCTGAATGATCAAACTCATTTAGCCGTGCTGGTAAAGGCTTGTTGTCAAACATAGGGATTAAAGGTGTATGATCTGTTAAATTATATGTTGTATAATGTTAAATGTTGTTTATGGTGTATATGATGGCTAATGTACCTTCTCAATTACTGCATAATTTTTTTCAATCTTAATCAAGACTCTACATGAATTGAGAATGGGATTATACTTGTGATCTGTCGTTTAACGATTGTTCCTCTGCATATGCCGCTGGCAATTAATGTCAAAATAAAAGGCTTTTCAATGCCGGGAAATTTTAGAAGAGGAGTAAAAGTCAACTTATCTTGATAGAAGGTCCAATTTGAAAGGCACATTCCTTTTAGCAGTTCTGTCAAAAGAGCTGCAAGGGTAGAAAAGTTGGAAATAACAGCTGTGAAAAATCCTGCTAAGCCAACAAATAATCTTAAGGCATCAACAGTTTGTGGAGATGAAACATTCTGAGGATCTCTTACTTTACTTCGTAACCCTTCTCATCCCATCTTCCTCTTAAGAAACACATCGAACTGTAAAGGATTGAAACAAGACTGTAATCAATCTATTTAATAACCTCATTCACACATAAATTTTTCTCCATGTCTCATTTCTCTATGTTAATTCACTGATGACTTTATAAGTGAATTTTCTATTGTGAATCGGTTAAAATAAATAAATTTGCTTGGTGCAGGAACAACAGTAAATTTCATATTTATATTGACTTTTCTGGGGCATTCGAGTCTACGGGTAGATGGCAGCCTACGGGTAGATGGCAGCCTACGGGTAGATGGCAGCCGGTTATCAACTCTGGTTGGGTATTAGGCTCTGTGATGGGTAAGTTTTTTTTTTGTGTGTAGAAATTGCAGTTCACCTAATTGTTCTTTCATTTTATGCTGACATTTAGGTTGTATTTACTTCCTATACATCGAGTGTAGTGGTGAAATACAGCGTAAGCCTTATGAACACCCAGGCATTGACGATGTACGCAATGCTTTTACTCAATGAAATTTCTAAGGAGGAGTTCTTAAAGGAAATTAAGTTATATTTCCAATGTCTTCGACAGAGACCTCTCAAAGGATGTGCTTTATTTTTTAATGAAGGACGTTGCCTTGGATCGAACTATATTGCATCCCAACCTTTATGCACGGTATTACCTCTACGGGCTTAGCACTTCCCTCCTCCCTCATTATATTAATAATATGAATGATCTTTATTAACTTAGGAGCCTTCTGATGATACCCCGGGCGATGCTTCACTCTCACGGCACTCTCACGGCACTCTCATGGCACTCACGGCACTCTCACGGCACTCTCATGGCACTCTCATGGCACTCTCACGGCACTCTCATGGCACTCTCACGGCACTCTCATGGCACTCTCATGGCACTCATGGCACTCTCACGGCACTCTCACGGCACTCTCTTCAGACGAAAAGTCATATCAAAATTTTCCAGTTTTGGGGCAATAAATACTTGGTCTATTGAATATCATATTTAAAAAAAATAATTGTATTGAAGTTCATGTAGGAAGCAGAGGGCGCTGGGGTTGTCTTACACGGATAACTTCCACTGGTCGTACAGAGCCTGAACAACCCCAGTGAGGTTTGCATACTATCTATGAGTTTTACCTTGCATCGTAAGCTATCATAATTAAGGGTCTTGATCTTCATTACATCTCTGTACTTTTAAGTGTCATTGTCACATGTCCATCACATGCAAGTACAAAAAACTAATATGTCCATTTCTCCAGTGTATATGGTAAACGTAAACACTTTAATTTAAACACTGTATTTTCGCTGCTTCCACACTAGTTTTATAAATCATGACTATAGTAAACAGTCTTTTGTGTGTACTCCTTACATTCCTTGTGCCGGGTCACCATTTGGAGAAGACCCGGGCCGGATGTACCGGCGAACATACAACAACAACAACCTTACATTCCCACATCACTGGCAACGCTACAAGTTTTCAAGATAACAAAATAATGACTGATATTTAGTTACTGACTCACCATATGAGTTTGATTTGGGAAGACCTAAATCCATGTTAGTTATTATTCCTTAATCCTGGAACGAGACAGACTAACTGTATTCACCAAGATGGTGAATACAATTAGATACCAGCTCTGTGCTTCAGAAAATAAATAAATTCACTGTCACTAAAGAGATCACTGTTACTTAGCAACTTTCAAGACCACTGTCACTAAAGAGATCACTGTTACTTAGCAACTTTCAAGACCACTGTCACTAAAGAGATCACTGTTACTTAGCAACTTTCAAGACCACCGTCATATTCAAGATCACTATTACTCATAAGACCACTTTCACTCAGTTAATTGCACGACCACTGTCACCTACAAGACGACCGACACGATATCACTTAAAAGGCAATTGGCCCTCAGCTATTTAAATTACCACCGAAACTCAGCCACATGTACTCTCACGCAACCATAAGCAAGACCAAGATTATCTTAATAATTCTACCACCTGGAAGGAAGCTAAAGACGTTGTTCTTGCAACAGCTATCGAATATAGTAGTTGCAACGTTTTTATCACTCCACAGAGAGAGCCCTTAGAACAATGTTCTTTTACAACGATCCACCTGCAAGGCCACATTGCCAATCCAACACTTGTAAGAACGTTCTTCATCATTCCACCAACTGGAAGGCCATTTTGCCGACGCAGCACTTGTAAGAACGTATTGTCGTTCCCCCACTTGCAATAACGCCTCGTCAGCCACCATTATCTTCCTGGTTTATGTATCAGAGAGGCGTTTCAATCGAGCCATTGACTCGCATTTGGGCAGCGGCGCTCCGGAAAGTGCAGCTCTGGTGGCCGACAACATTTTAGCCCCACTCCTGGCAGCCGCCCCGCATTACACATTAATAAAGAGCAGCGAGAAGCTTCCTGGCCAACATCCTCTCCTGTAAGTGCTGCCGGATGTCGCTGTTGCACTATAGTAAGACCTCCTGCCGGCCAGTTGCTGCTGCTTCTGCTGCTGCTTTTCACTTGCTTTTGTTGCTGTTATTGCTGCTGCTGCTGCTTTTGCTGCAATTTTTGCTGCAGCATCTATTACTAATATTATTACTGCTACTGCTGCATTTATTTTTATTTTAGTTATTGTTGTTGATGATTGGCCTTAGGTACTACAAGCAATCTCATCTGTGTACATCTGTTGTTGTCTCGCTAGACATATTTTTTATGCAATAGAAAATGAAAATAAAAATCACTACAGGGGAGGACTGGTTGATCATCTGACTTGAGAATGTCAGACGACACACTCGAGGGCACTCACTGCCTTCACCTTCAGTCCAGTGAAGCCCCTGGAACTCTCGTCAGGTAATTCGTCTTCTGAGAACCCTACTCATCATATTATTAATGGGAAACAATACCTACAAGTCGTCGATTAAGACACGTGGGACACACTAAGGGCGGTCTCTTCAGTGCCGATAAAGATATAATAAACACACTCAGATGTTGCACATGTGTCTTATTCATCAACTCTTCTCATATTTACGATTCGGTTAAAGGAAATGTAATTTCCGTCATTCAACCGAAACCGCTTGTTTATAGTTATATATTCATCGTTGCGTATTAAGTTTGATTGGGAATATTATTTAAGTACATTTTTCTTACAAAGAAGACTGTCACGTTCTCCGATGTTTTTGAACAGATGTTCAATTAGTTACGTAAACATCAACTTTCTTAGCATTCCGAGACGTGTTTAACATATCTACTTCACATAACGTTGTGTGAAGCATTTTTGTCACTTGGAGCTGAGATTCAAGGCTCTGAGACCCTATCAATTATTATATTCATATGAGGCGCTAAACTCATGTGGGTAATTCAGTGCAAAGGGGTGCTGAGTTCTTGATCCACCGTCCCCCAGATCCAACACAGTCTAGGTAGCACTGATGACTCATTCCCATACAATTATTTACCTGATCTGCATCTTCATAGACGGTGGTGATGGTAGACACCCACTGTGGCCAGCAGTGGTAGACACCCACTGTGGCCAGCAGTGGTAGTCACCCACTGTGGCCAACAGTGGTAGACACCTACTGTGGCCAGCAGTGGTAGACATCCACTGTGGCCAGCAGTGATAGACACTCACTGTGGCCAACAGTGGAAGACACCCACTAGGGCCAGCAGTGGTAGACATCCACTGGGGCCAGCAGTGGTAGACACCCACTGTGGCCAGCAGTGGTAGACACCCACTGTGGCCAGCAGTGGTAGACACCCACTGGGGCCAGCAGTGGAAGACACCCACTGTGGCCAGCAGTGGTAGACACCCACTGGGGCCAGCAGTGGTAGACACCCACTGGGGCCAGCAGTGGAAGACACCCACTGTGGCCAGCAGTGGTAGACACCCACTGTGGCAGGCAGTGGTAGACACCCACTGTGTCCAGCAGTGGAAGACACCCACTGTGGCCAGCAGTGGAAGACACCCACTGTGGCCAGCAGTGGAAGACACCCACTGTGGCCAGCAGTGGTAGACACCCACTGTGGCCAGCAGTGGTAGACACCCACTGTGGCCAGCAGTGGTAGACACCTACTGTGGCCAGCAGTGGTAGACACCCACTGTGGCCAGCAGTGGTAGACACCCACTGTGGCCAGCAGTGGTAGACACCCACTGTGGCCAGCAGTGGTAGACATCCACTGTGGCCAGCAGTGGTAGACACCCACTGGTGCCATCAGTGGTAGACACCTACTGTGGCCAGCAGTGGAAGACACCCACTGTGGCCAGCAGTGGAAGACACCCACTGTGGCCAGCAGTGGAAGACACCCACTGTGGCCAGCAGTGGAAGACACCCACTGTGGCCAGCAGTGGTAGACACCACTGTGGCCAGCAGTGGTAGACACCATTGTGGCCAGCAGTGGTAGACACCCACTGTGGCCAGCAGTGGAAGACACCCACTGTGGCCAGCAGTGGTAGACACCACTGTGGCCAGCAGTGGTAGACACCCACTGTGGCCAGCAGTGGAAGACACCCACTGTGGCCAGCAGTGGTAGACACCCACTGTGGCCAGCAGTGGTAGACACCCACTGTGGCCAGCAGTGGTAGACACCCACTGTGGCCAGCAGTGGTAGACACCCACTGTGGCCAGCAGTGGAAGACACCCACTGTGGCCAGCAGTGGAAGACACCAACTGTGGCCAGCAGTGGTAGACACCCACTGTGGCCAGCAGTGGTAGACACCACTGTGGCCAGCAGTGGTAGACACCCACTGTGGCCAGCAGTGGTAGACACCACTGTGGCCAGCAGTTGAGACACCCACTGTGGCCAGCAGTGGAGACACACACTGTGGCCAGCAGTGGAAGACACTCACTGTGGCCAGCAGTGGAGACACCACTGTGGCCAGCAGTGGAAGACACCCACTGTGGCCAGCAGTGGTAGACACCACTGTGGCCAGCAGTGGTAGACACCCACTGTGGCCAGCAGTGGAGACACCACTGTGGCCAGCAGTGGTAGACACCCACTGTGGCCAGCAGTGGAAGACACCCACTGTGGCCAGCAGTGGAAGACACCCACTGTGGCCAGCAGTGGTAGACACCCACTATGGCCAGCAGTGGTAGACACCCACTGTGGCCAGCAGTGGTAGACACCCACTGTGGCCAGCAGTGGTAGACACCCACTGTGGCCAGCAGTGGTAGACACCCACTGTGGCCAGCAGTGGTAGACACCCACTGTGGCCAGCAGTGGTAGACACCCACTGTGGCCAGCAGTGGTAGACACCCACTGTGGCCAGCAGTGGTAGACACCCACTGTGGCCAGCAGTGGTAGACACCCACTGTGGCCAGCAGTGGTAGACACCCACTGTGGCCAGCAGTGGTAGACACCCACTGTGGCCAGCAGTGGAAGACACCCACTGTGACGTGCGCCCAGTGTAAATATTATAAACGACGTACATCACACGTAACTACATTCTTGCATGTCATCGTAAGCCAGACTTTAAGGCGCTATAGTTCACTGCTTACTCTTAGTGCACCGTTGGAAGGGTAGTTCACTGCTTACTGTTAGTGCACCGTTGGAAGGGTAGTTCACTGCTTACTCTTAGTGCACCGTTGGAAGGGTAGTTCACTGCTTACTGTTAGTGCACCGTTGGAAGGGTAGTTCACTGCTTACTATTAGTGCACCGTTGGAAGGGTAGTTCACTGCTTACTGTTAGTGCACCGTTGGAAGGGTAGTTCACTGCTTACTGTTAGTGCACCGTTGGAAGGGTAGTTCACTGCTTACTGTTAGTGCACCGTTGGAACGGTAGTTCACTGCTTACTGTTAGTGCACCGTTGGAAGGGTAGTTCACTGCTTACTGTTAGTGCACCGTTGGAAGGGTAGTTCACTGCTTACTGTTAGTGCACCGTTGGAAGGGTAGTTCACTGCTTACTGTTAGTGCACAGTTGGAAGGGTAGTTCACTGCTTACTCTTAGTGCACCGTTGGAAGGGTAGTTCACTGCTTACTGTTAGTGCACCGTTGGAAGGGTAGTTCACTGCTTACTCTTAGTGCACCGTTGAAAGGGTAGTTCACTGCTTACTGTTAGTGCACCGTTGGAAGGGTAGTTCACTGCTTACTCTTAGTGCACCGTTGGAAGGGTAGTTCACTGCTTACTCTTAGTGCACCGTTAGAAGGGTAGTTCACTGCTTACTCTTAGTGCACCGTTGGAAGGGTAGTTCACTGCTTACTGTTAGTGCACCGTTGGAAGGGTAGTTCACTGCTTACTGTTAGTGCACCGTTGGAAGGGTAGTTCACTGCTTACTGTTAGTGCACCGTTGGAAGGGTAGTTCACTGCTTACTGTTAGTACACCGTTGGAAGGGTAGTTCACTGCTTACTCTTAGTGCACCGTTGGAAGGGTAGTTCACTGCTTACTCTTAGTGCACCGTTGGAAGGGTAGTTCACTGCTTACTCTTAGTGCACCGTTGGAAGGGTAGTTCACTGCTTACTCTTAGTGAGTGCACCGTTGGAAGGGTAGTTCACTGCTTACTCTTAGTGAGTGCACCGTTGGAAGGGTAGTTCACTGCTTACTCTTAGTGAGTGCACCGTTGGAAGGGTAGTTCACTGCTTACTCTTAGTGAGTGCACCGTTGGAAGGGGTGACTACAAGCTGTGCTGGAGGTTCTACTTGTTTAGGACGACGGATGGTGAATGCTTCTTGACAGGAGCGTCGAGCTAGTTAATACCATACTTTCTCATACCTTCTTTCCAAACTCTGCTTCAATATAAATAACCCGCACCTAAGTGAATGAAACTTATGACGACGTTTCGGTCTGACTTGGACCATTAACTAGTCACACGTAAGTGCGAATTGGATGGGAGCCATTATGTAGTTAGGGGTCCAAGTCGGACCGAAACGTCGTTATAAGTTTCCAGTCACGGTACTGTGTTTTTTTATCTGCTTATATCATGGTACTGGTTATATACCCATTGTATATATACTGTAAACAAATGTACATAAATTTTGGTGGTGCGAGTACGTATATGGTAAATCAAAGCAAAGCTGGTATATTGCAAGGCCCTTTACAACAGGCCTTTAAAAGCACTTGTACTCGTGATGCCCATGTTAGTCCTACTCCAGCTGCCTGACATTCAATCAGAGAGAGAGTGATTCCGTCTGGACGACAAGTAGTAATTCCAAAATTGTGGGAACTAATTATTCAGCTTCTCCCAACTGGACGTTCGTTGTGGCAAAGTTCAGATGGAATGACAAAAGCCATCTGGTGGGTAAAAAGTCTCCTTATTAAATATACTAATTATTTCGTATGTGTTTTTCTGACACACTACACGGTGATAAACACCATTAGTTACCTCAATGACAGTAATTTTTTTTATAGAGCAGTAAGCAAGGTCTCTGTTAAATGGCTAAAAGTTCCACCGAGCTGGACGTCATGGCACTAAGACTCGTGTCAGGATAAATTTTCTCATTTATTCTGACAAATGAAATATCCACTCTAGTGCCTACCAACGCTTTCTTTATCAGAGAGAGAGAGGGAGAGGAGCTGTCGATAATCCCCTTATTAATAGCATTATATTATGAGAAGCGCTAACCCCATAGGGGGTTACAAAGCGAGCACCTTGAGAACGAGAGATAATCATATGTGAACTAAGGCAGACAGCAGCTTCATTTTTTTTGGTATAAGATGTGCTGTGGCATCAGCCAGACCCTTATGCGGAAGACAAGAGGTAAGTCACCTGTGAGGCAGGAAGTTTACCTCTTGCTGCAACACTTTCATCTTTACCCAGAAACCACCTTTCTTTTAGTTAGAATCATATAGCGTAGTTTACTTAACAGTCGTCCTTGCACTTGGTACGACTGAAAAGTAATTGTGTATTTTAGTGTAATTATCTTATGTGCGATACTTATGTATGTTTTTGTATTATATTATATGATTTATCACTTTGTATAATTTAAATGTCTATATATTTTATTCACACAATGAAATAATTCAGAACAATTCAGTCTAATAACAGAAGCTCATATTCACTGAAGAATGTCCGTGAAGATGAAATCAAAATTATTAGTCACATTTAAAACCAGGCTCAGAAAGTCAATAAACAATGAAGCAAAAAAGTCACAACAAACCTTGGTCTTATTCTCTTTCTCGCAAATAACGTCTCTAACGTTCTTTAAAAACCCTCTTTCCCATCTTCATTCGTGCGCTACTTCACCCGGTCACCGTAACTGCGCTACTTCACCCGGTCACCGCACCTGCGCTACTTAACCCGGTCACCGCACCTGCGCTACTTCACCCGGTCACCGCACCTGCGCTACTTCACCCGGTTACCGCACCTGCGCTACTTCACCCGGTCACCGCACCTGCGCTACTTCACCCGGTCACCGCACCTGCGCTACTTCACCCGGTCACCGCACCTGCGCTACTTCACCCGGTCACCGCACCTGCGTTACTTCACCCGGTCACCGCACCTGCGCTACTTAACCCGGTCACCGCACCTGCGTTACTTACCCGGTCACCGCACCTGCGCTTACTTAACCCGGTCACCGCACCTGCGTTACTTCACCCGGTCACCGCACCTGCGCTTACTTCACCCGGTCACCGCACCTGCGCTACTTCACCCGGTCACCGCACCTGCGCTACTTCACCCGGTCACCGCACCTGCGCTACTTCACCCGGTCACCGCACCTGCGCTACTTCACCCGGTCACCGCACCTGCGCTACTTCACCCGGTCACCGCACCTGCGCTACTTCACCCGGTCACCGCACCTGCGCTACTTCACCCGGTCACCGCACCTGCGCTACTTCACCCGGTCACCGCACCTGCGCTACTTAACCCGGTCACCGCACCTGCGTTACTTCACCCGGTCACCGCACCTGCGCTACTTAACCCGGTCACCGCACCTGCGATACTTCACCCGGTCACCGCACCTGCGCTACTTCACCCGGTCACCGCACCTGCGCTACTTCACCCGGTCACCGCACCTGCGCTACTTCACCCGGTCACCGCACCTGCGCTACTTCACCCGGTCACCGCACCTGCGCTACTTCACCCGGTCACCGCACCTGCGCTACTTCACCCGGTCACCGCACCTGCGCTACTTCACCCGGTCACCGCACCTGCGCTACTTCACCCGGTCACCGCACCTGCGCTACTTAACCCGGTCACCGCACCTGCGTTACTTCACCCGGTCACCGCACCTGCGCTACTTCACCCGGTCACCGCACCTGCGCTACTTCACCCGGTCACCGCACCTGCGCTACTTCACCCGGTCACCGTAACTGCGCTACTTCACCCGGTCACCGTAACTGCGCTGCTTCACCCGGTCACCGTACCTGCACTGATGTGACCAACTTCTCTGACCTTCACACAAGTCTCATTACCATAGTACACTTGATATGTCTGCCACTAGGTTTAACTCTTATTCCTGCCATGAACATCACATCTTCCAGAAATCATCAGCTCCCATCATCAGTGTCAGTATGCAACATTCTGTTATAGATGTGTTTCTGGTATAGTTATCTTTACTTTTGATAAAGACTATTCGTTTCTCACTGATAGCATGGATTACCTACGGGAGGTCGAGTTCTTGCACTCTCTCTCTTACCTACTCTGTACTTGTCTTCAACTCTTGAATGAAGATAATTTTCAACAACAAACTACTCATTCTTTTTAACTTATACTCCCCTGACTTTGATCTTGTGAAATGTTTCCGGGTAATTTACATCCATCTTAATTTAATGGTAGTCCTAATATTCACAAACACTGCCTTCCTCTCCGCCTCCTCGTTCGCTGTTGCTCATTCTCTTTGATGAATTTATCGATCTTTTTCTAGGCTTTTGCCTCTATGCTTCAGTATCATTCAATCTCTGTTTTTTAGAAGAATGTGGCCGGCGTCTACCTGTGTTAAGACGATGCAGTCTTTCCATAAAGATGTTCTTGATGTTAACAGAGTTCTCAGAGTTGAACCTTCATAGTATGTTATTTCTTTATACTTCAAATTATGTTTCTATTAGATAAAAATTTGATTTCAAATAACATTCAGTTTTTTTATGTATCAACAAAGCTCTTCACTATCTCATTTAATTACTGTTCTACATACAAGACATATCGAAACCTTACTACTTTTCACTATTATTCAGTCTGGTTTCGCCATTGCTCTCTGGCCTCACAATGAACATTTTCAAACTATATAATTTGTCGTGAACGATCTTGTACTCTGACTTCCCGATGTTTGTATTTATATAAATTCAATAATCTGTGTCGCCGAATGTATATTGAACTTCCTTTTCGTCCAATTATTTGTCTTCAAAGTTCTCTGATACATAATTATTCCCCTGCTACCGATACTTCCGGCGTTTACTTTACTTCCTGTTTCTCTTGGCTTTTATTTTATCCGAGTATTTCTGAAAATGGAAGCTTCCTTTAAGGCATTCCTAAGTAACGAAAAAACGTAACAGTTTGTAAAATTAATGCAAAAAGTGAGCATTTTGGTTAAAAAAAAACAAAAAAATATTTGCCTAGGTGACACTTAAGGTCTTCTTGTGATGTGTTTGTAGACTACTACAAACTTCAATTAAATATAAACTTATAACACTGCTATCTTTTTTAGTATATCTCTTGAAGATAGACATTACGATTGCAACAAGAACCGCTTTAACAGAGTAGTGTAAGTCATTTCACAGACACAATCCCGCTCCAAACATATACTTTCACCTATAGGGTCACCCAGTGAACACTAAGAAAGCAAAACTTAAATACAAACATAAAAGCATTTCAAATCAACAAGCACAAAAAATTACTGTCACTAGTAATAATAAATTTTATCTGTAGTAGATAAGTTGAGAAGGATTTGAAGAACATATAGACTTCCTTGGGCCTAGAGGTTCTTCCTGGTAGGCCTTGTTATAGTCAGGCCAACAAGACCGACTGCAAGACAGCATTCACTTACCAGTTCTAATTTCCCGTAGGCATCCACTGTCTTCTGTTCTAAAGATTTTCTGACATCAACTGTCAACTAACACCAAGTACCAGAGGTCACTCAAACCTGCAACTTCTACAGCAATACACATTAAAGGTTTGTGATGTAAATTGTTTAGAAAACTGATAAGTTAAAGAACGAGACACTTGTGTGGCAATATTGGAAATCTTTATTGAGGAAACGTTTCGCCCGCCAGTGGTTCCTTCAGTCCAATACAGAATTGAATGGTAGAAGAAGGTTCCTTCTCGCCGACTTTCGCCACAGGTTCGATTATCCTTCTAATTATATGACGAAGATCCATGTCGGTGAGGTTTCATGACGAGTACAATAACAACAACCGAGGAACCTAATTACTCTAAGATGAACAGAGGCCTCGTTTGGAGACCGTCAACGCGTGTCGTCCTGACCAGATAACCAAGAACCAATAGATCGTGATCCGACTGCGTAGAGTACTGCGTAATGGCTGGTGGTTAATTTTTTTTATTCTTAAATCCTACAACCAAATATTCCAAACAATGTGTTGATCAAGACTAAGTAAAGAGATTCAGGATCTTGTTCCGGGTAGAGTATAGAAGAGGAGTTATCCGTTTCATCCAACGTTGTGAGCAAACATCCGGCTTCGTTCCAAGCATCAGGCAGTTATCCTAACTCTATTTTATTTAATGAGCAGTGCAAGAAGCGAAAATTGCTCCTATTAATTTAATGTGGAGTAATAAGAGAGGCTGGTGCAGGCAGCCTTGCAGCACGCCCCCTCCAGTATCCACGATCTCACACACATACATGCTCCTCGATACATGTACATGCACTTTGAAGCATATACATTAATTTTGAGACACACACACACACACACACACACACACACACAGGCTAGAAGCTTGTTCCAGCAACTGGCTCCTCGAATTTAACCCCGCCAAATACAAAGTCATGAATATCAGGGAAGGGAAAAGAAGACCGTAGACAGAGTATAGGCTAGGTGGCCAAAAACTACAAACCTAACTCAAGAAAAAGGATCTTGGAGTGAGTATAATACCGAGCACATCTCCTGAAGTGCACAATAAACATATAACTGCTGCAGCACATGGGCGCCTGGCAAACCTGAGAATAATATTCCGATACCTCAGTAAGGAATCGTTCAAGACTGTACACCGTGTACACGTCAGGCCCATACTGGAGTATGCAGCACCAGTTTGGACCCCACACCTAGTCAAGCACGTCAAGAAATTAGAGAAAGTGCAAAGGTTTGCAACAAGGCTAGTTCCAGAGCTAAGGGGAATGTCCTACGAAGAAAGGTTAAGATAAATTGACCTGACGACACTGGAAGACAGGAGGGTTCGGGGAGACATGATAACGACATACAAAATACTGCGAGGAATTGACAAGGTGGACAGAGACAGGATGTTCCAGAGATGGGACACAAAAACAAGGGGTCACAATTGGAAGTTGAAGACTCAGATGATTCAAAGAGATGTTAGGAAGTATTTCTATAGTCATAAAGTTGTCAGGAAGTGGAATAGTTTGGCAAGTGATATAGTGGATGCAGGAACCATACATAGTTTTAAGACGAGGTATAGTAATGCTCATGGAGCAGGGAGAGAGAGGAGCTAGTAGCGATCAGTGAAGAGGCGGGGACAGGAGCTATGGATAGACCCCTGCAACCCTAAATAGGTGAGTACAAATAGGTGAGTATACAATCACACACACTCGCATATATATATATATATATATATATATATATATATATATATATATATATATATATATATATATATATATATATATATCAAACAGAACACTACCAGCCGTGGATCGAACCCGAGTTGTTTATGCAGCCTCCCGGGAAGCTAAGTGAATTCTCGATGCCTTAGTCCACTATGTAGCTAACTTTCCGGGAGGCTGGCTAATAACTCGGGTTCGATCCCCGGCTGATCGCAGTATGTTATTTGCTTCAAAACCACTTGTTTCGTGAATGCATTAATATGTGTACTATAGGTGAGACTGGTATCCCAAACGGGAGTAGAATGAAGTTAGTTCCTGTTGCTATCCACAGCTAAAAATATGCTCGCGTCAGAAGTGGCATACCCAATGTACTTACTGGGGCACCTAATGTTTGTAGTGGACTAAGGCGTCGAAAAATTTACCTAGCGTCTCGGGAGGCAGGCTGGTTAAATATCTCAGGTTCGATCCCCAGCTTGTCACAGTATTGTTATTTGATATATATACTCGCCGAGCAGACGAGTTTGGCCTATTAGTCAAGGGTGTCCTCTGACGAATAAGCAGAATTAAAAAGAAATGTTTTTGTCATAAGTCTAATAAAATCAATTTGAACGTTACAAAAAGAGATATATTATTTATTTTAGGTAATATTAAACTTTTTTGCTGAGCTCCTAACAGACTTGTTGGCCATTCCTGGTCCTTAACAGATGTCTTCTTTCTAGTGGTTATTTAAGAAATCTGAGTAGGATTATCCTCTCGATGCTGTGCTCAACGCCTTGTTTTCGAGAGTTCTTTTCCTTCTGTACTTGTGTAGGTCCACTCTCTGCTCAAAGAACCTTGTCATACCTGTCCTGAAAGCTAAGCATGGATCCCGCCTCCACTACATCGCTCTTCAGATTGTTCCACTTCCTGACAACTCTAGTTCTGAAGAAATACTTCCTATAACCCTATGGCTCATCACACATTAAATCAACTATCACAAAGAATATTTTAGATGACTCAGTGTTAGCATATAACCGCGCACCATGTAAGTATAAAACTGCACAGTATAAATAAACAAGATCACAAAAAGGCAAATATCAAAGGTCCAGCCTAGTATTTGAGTTCACACGGTGTAAGTGTCGACTGTAAGGTCACACGGTGTAAGTTTCGACTGTAAGGTCACACGGTGTAAGTGTCGACTGTAAGGTCACACGGTGTAAGTGTCGACTGTAAGGTCACACGGTGTAAGTGTCGACTGTAAGGTCACACGGTGTAAGTGTCGACTGTAAGGTCACACGGTGTAAGTGTCGACTGTAAGGTC
>WNWK01010481.1:0-47500 GCA_009830355.1 Cherax destructor | reverse complement strand
GGAAAGGTAGGGGTGTGTAGACCAAGTGTTTACAGTGAAACATATAGGTGAACAGTATTTGAATAAGGGTAAAGATGTTTTTGTGGCATTTATGGATTTGGAAAAGGCGTATGATAGGGTAGATAGGGGGCAATGTGGCAGATGTTGCAGGTGTATGGAATAGGAGGAAGGTTACTGAAAGCAGTGAAGAGTTTTTATGAGGATAGTGAGGCTCAGGTTAGAGTGTGTAGGAGGGAAGGGACTATTTCCCAGTAAAAGTGGGCCTTAGACAAGGATGTGTGATGTCACCGTGGTTGTTCAATATATTTATAGATGGGGTTGTAAGAGAAGTGAATGCGAGGGTCTTGGCAAGAGGTGTTGGGCTAAAAGATAAAGAAGCAAATACAAAGTGGGAGTTGTCACAGTTGCTTTTTGCTGATGACACTGTGCTTTTGGGAGATTCTGAAGAGAAGCTGCAGAGGTTGGTGGATGAATTTGGTAGGTGTGTAAAGAAGAAAATTGAAAGTGAATATAGGAAAGAGTAAGGTGATGAGGATAACAAAAAGAATAGGTGACGAAAGATTGGATATCAGATTGGAGGAGAGAGTATGGAGGAGGTGAATGTATTCAGATATTTGGGAGTGGACATGTCGGCGGATGGGTCTATGAAGGATGAGGTGAATCATAGAATTGATGAGGGGAAAAGGGTGAGTGGAGCACTTCGAGTCTGTGGAGACAAAGAACCTTGTCCATGGAAGTAAAGAGGGGAATGTATGAGAGTATAGTTATACCAACGCTCTTATATGGGTGTGAAGCATGGGTGATGAATGTTGCAACGAGGAGAAGGCTGGAGGCAGTGGAGATGTCATGTCTGAGGTCAATGTGTGTGTGAATATAATGCAGAGAATTCGGAGTTTGGAAATTAGGAGGAGGTGGGGGATTACCAAAACGATTGTCCAGAGAGCTGAGGAGGGGTTGTTGAGGTGGTTTGGACATGTAGAGAGAATGGAACGAGACAGAGTGACTTCGAGAGTGTATAAATCTGTAGTGGAGGGAAGGCGGGGTAGGAGTCGGCCTAGGAAAGGTTGGAGGGGGGTAAAGGAAGTTTTGTGTGCGAGGGGCTTGGACTTCCAGCAAGCATGGTGAGCGTATTTGATAGGAGTGAATGGAGGCATATGGTTTTAATACTTGACGTGCTGTTGGAGTGTGAGCAAAGTAACATTTATGAAGGGATTCAGGAAACCGGCAGGCCGGACTTGAGTTCTGGAGATGGGAAGTACAGTGCCGGCACTCTGAAGGAGGGTGTTAATGTTGCAGTTTTATAACTGTAGTGTAAAGCACCCTTCTGGCAAGACAGTGATGGAGTGAATGATGATGAAAGTTTTTCTTTTCAGGCCACCCTGCCTTGGTGGAATCGGCCGATGTGTTAATAAAAATAAAAATAAATATATATATATATATATAAATATATATATATAATATAAATATATATATATATATATATATATATATATATATATATATATATATATATATATATATAAATATATATATATATATATATATAAATATATATATATATATATATATATATATATATATATATATATATATATATATATATATATATATTTATATATATATATATATATTTATATATATATATATATATATTTATATATTTATATATATATAAATATATATATATATATATATATATATATATATATATATATATATATATATATTGTATATATATTTATATATATATATTTATATATTTATATATATATATATATATATATATATATATATATATATATATATATATATATATATATATATATGTATATATATATATATATATATATATATATATATATATATATATATATTATATATATATATATATATATATATATATATATATATATATATATATATATATATATATATTTATATATATATATGTATATATATATATATATATATATATATATATATATATATATATATATATATATATATATATATATATATATAAACAACACTGCGACTAACCAAGGACTCGAACCCATGCTGCTTTGGCCCGCCTCATGGTGAGCGAAAACACACAACGCTCTAACCCACAGGATCACGCAATCCTACAAGGATGACGCACCCATGATGAAGGTTCCATTTATTAAACGTCATAAATATATGCTACGTCCTCAGACTATTACACGAAAGATTCACCCATGACAGACATTTTCTAAATTCAGATAAAAGCTGCACAGAAACCTTCAAAGCAGACACACACCTTAGTGCATTTATTTCCATTGTGGGAAGATGAGCTATACTAGACCTCACGTCTTAGTCTTGAAGACACAATCTTCTGACAAGTTCCGGACACACAACACTATAAAAAGTGCTACGAAATGGAAAAAAAAAAAACTTCACAATTGCCCTAAAATAAGGTCGTCTTGTATGTAACAAAGACGACTGTATGACTAGACAATGAATTATTTCCGCGGGAACTGATGGTGCGCTCTGCAGAACCGTTCAATAATATTTAAAAGATTTTCTTTCATAAATTGGATACCACAGGGTTAGAAGTCTTAACGGTGGCCTGGAGGCAAAAGCTCTCTCTTCACACGGTGAGGGTCCGGGTTCGGTTCCCGGCGAGGGTAGAAACATGGGCATGTTCACTCATGAGCAAAGTGGGTACCTGGGTGTTAGTCGACTAGTGTGGGTCGCATCCTGGGACAAAACTGACCTGATTTGCCCGAA
Source organism: Cherax destructor (assembly GCA_009830355.1). Classification (NCBI taxonomy): domain Eukaryota; kingdom Metazoa; phylum Arthropoda; class Malacostraca; order Decapoda; family Parastacidae; genus Cherax; species Cherax destructor. Next base: position 44,752 of record WNWK01010481.1, on the reverse strand, counting down.
ATGCTCTACATAACAAGCTGCTTCCTATGCAGTAGTATGTCATTGATGTCAGCTACGACTGTATACCTTGAACAATGTACTTGTAGAAATAAGGATATTATTATTATATTATATTTAGAGACACAAGAGCATTTAGCTTTTGTGTCCCTAAATATAATATATCACTAGTGCAATATTTGCTTTCTGGAAAGCAAATATTGCACTGGTGACACATTGCTAGGTATTTTGGGGAAGTTTCTGATACACGACATGAAGTAAATATTCGTGAATGATGTCATAGGTTCTAGATTAATCTGTAAAGAACTTCTAAATGAGTAATACACATGTGCAGTAGTTGGGTATCTTTATAACTGAAACGTTCCGTCTACACTAAGTTTCATCAGTCAAATATAGAGGAGACTAAATATTTTGACAGCAGTTGTGGCGAGGTAACACTGACGTCATCAGTCCCACAGTCTTGTAGTAGTAGTTTTTCGGAGGTTTTACAGTTATCTTTTCATTTTATTGGTCTGCTATGTATGAAGAACTTTTTCTCCACTTACACGTAACAGTAATTCTTGCCAAATAATTGAGAAACCTAAACCGGTACCTTTCTTGCGAAAACTGGATTTTGGAGAGCCATTTTCTAGATTATTAGTTGATTGAATTGGGCTCTTGCCCAAAATGAAATTCGGTAACCAATATATTTTTTACGATAATGTGCACCGCCACCAGATATGCAGAGGCAATTGTTATTCATAAGAAATGCTCCAGCCATTATCATAGAGCTGGTAAGATTTTTTACACAAGTGGGACTACCTCATGGAATATAATCCGACCAGGGCGGCATGTTCGCCTCGCAGAGTTTTCTTGAGACATCTCACTTGGGTACCTACACAGTATTGTTCACTAACCTACCATGCTAAATCACAGGCAGAGCTGCAGCGCGTCCATCAAATGCTCGAGATGATAATGTTTACATTTTGTAATGAAAGTGATAGGGATTAGGAGAGGTTCTCAGATGCAGACCATTCGAATTAATTTATGGTCAGTAAGAGGGGTCCTATTTAATCGCTTACCAAGTTGTAACTTAATGTTAAGTGTGGATCAATTTAAATTTGGCCGGGCTGCGGTCATATTTCTTGGACATGTCGTCGGCCAGCAGCGGGTGGCCCCATTGGATGCAAAAGTAACTGCCATTAACATTTTTGGAATTGTGAAGGAGAGAAGAGCGGTTATGTGATTCACTGGTATGGCAGGTTATTACCGCATCTTCTCTCCCAGTGATGACAATGACTAGTCCAAGAGTACCATTCAAGTGGACAGCGGAATGCCAGCTAATATTTAACAGGATAAATAGATTGAAAACATTTGCTTCGATTGTATATAGTCCTGACAATGATCTGCCATTTGTATTGCATTTGCTTCCTAGTGGGGAGGGTACTGGCGCTGTGCTCCTGCCAGGAACAACAGTCTGAGGATTCGTTGCACCTGATTTATTATTACAGTACAGAATTGAAGAGCCACCAGAGAAACTATCCTGTTTGAGGAGTCACTGACGTTGGTGTTCGGCGACCATAGTCCACTCACTTTTATCCACAGCATGGAAAATAAAAACACCTAATTAATGATGTGAGAGCTGAGGATTTAGCCCTTTATGAACGAAATGAAATACATTTAAACTCTACTGAATGTTCTTGGTAATGATCTCTCCAGAATTTAACTATCTTTCGTTTATTCCTTGTGTTCTCTGTTGTTAGTGTTTCGCTGGACTTCATTCTCTTCACTCTAGCGTAAGGGACTTTTCGCTTTCATAAACATTGGTTGCTTCGTGGCTCATTAATCATCAGTATCTGTTGGGTATATTTATTTGTGTGATGCTTGACCTTAGTGTGGATAAAATTCTTATCAGCTTACCCCAGCTGTCGGTGGCTGTCCTGCATAGGTAATTGACATTGCGGAAGCCTCGATTATTTGGTTTCTATTTCATAAACAAGGTCGTCATGTCTGACGACTTGTATTCTGTGTGAGCCAACTTTCCTGGGCTTCCCTTTGATGGTCTATCTGCTATTATAGGCTCTGTAAAATGATTGGACTCATACTGCTACAATACCAATTCCATAAAAATATCTGGTTCATTTCTTTATTTTTTCCCCGCGGTCTCCTAATGACTTGATTAATTCCTTTGAACTGACTGGTGTTTTTTTTTTTTTAGGTGCGGTTATCTTCGAACCAAGATATTTACAAACAGGGAATATGTTGATCTTTGTTTACTATGATGCCTAGGTGTTGTGTTGCGCTGATACAATCTATCCATCCCGACCAATGGTCGCTCTCCTTAGCTCTGGCATACAGAGACATTCTCAGCATTGCCGCCATTGCAGGACACGGTATAATATTCTCTCTCTGACTGCCGTTACATTCTCCCTTCTACACTGTCCTCCCTGGCATAAACCTTGGTAATAGATACCGACAAATTGGTTTAGAAAGACACGTGAGCAAACGCTAGGACATATTTATTAGAAATTTGAATGAATTGGAATGAATTTGGATGAGGCACAGTTAGTCCTCACCGAACAAGATCTTAGACTCTGACGGGAGATGTCTGGAAGTCTCGCTAATCGCCGTCTCCGACACCATAGGATGATCCCATTGTGTACCCGTCCTCAGCCCAATATGGCATTCATCAGGTCACCATGTGCCACTCGCACCTCGCTCTCAACTTATATATACTGTCTTTCAACTTCTGTATGTTGGAAGTGATCAATGTCCCAGGACCGAAACATTTTCTAATAAATATGTCCTAGTGCTTGCTTACGTGTCTTTCTAAACCAGTGTTCTCTCTACACTATTAACCCTACATTCTCGTCCGTCCATTCTCCTCCCTACACTCTTCTTCCTTCACTCTTCTCCCTACACTCTCTTCCTATACTTTCCCCTCCACTCTCCTTCCAACACACTCTCTCCTACCCCTCGTTTCCTGTAAGAATGCGTTCAATACGGTACTGTACTAAAGACTGGGACAAAAGTTAGATAAGCAGGAATAACAGGGATACCCCTACATTGTATCAAGAAGTATTTGACATGGAGGAAACCGTTGTTGTCGGGGAGGAAGTATCAGAATGGGCGAGTGGGCATGGCTTGATAAGTGGTAAAGATGACCAGAAATAGAGTACAAACTCGGGAATATAGGAAGCAAACCTCCATGAACAAGAAGGAACTGGAGATGAACACAGTTTCAAGCATTTGTCCTGAGGTATACATCAACCCATTAACTTCCACAACAAACGCGAGGCTGGAAAATTTAAAGGTAGCTTCCAGAAACCTTAATAAGGAGGCATTCACGACTTGTACAGGGCAGCGCTAGTACGGAACCAGCATCTGAAAAAGCCTGTAAAGCGGATGGAAAAAAATGCAAAAGTTTTCAACGAAAATAATCTCAGAGCTATGAGAGGCTAGAGGAGCTAATCCTGACGACATTAGAGGATAGAAGACCCAGAAGTGGCATGATTACGACATACAAAATACTAAGATGAACGAGGAGAGAGTTTCAGAGGAGTGTCTCAGGCACTCGCGCACACCTACACGAGGAGAGAGTTTCAGAGGAGTGTCTCAAGCACTCGCTCACACCTATACGAGGAGAGTTTCAGAGGAGTGTCTCAGGCACTCGCGCACACCTACACGAGGAGAGAGTTTCAGAGGAGTGTCTCAGGCACTCGCTCACACATACACGAGGAGAGAGTTTCAGAGGAGTGTCTCAGGCACTCGCTCACACCTACACGAGGAGAGAGTTTCAGAGGAGTGTCTCAAGCACTCGCTCACACCTACACGAGGAGAGAGTTTCAGAGGAGTGTCTCAGGCACTCGCGCACACCTACACGAGGAGAGAGTTTCAGAGGAGTGTCTCAGGCACTCGCTCACACCTACACGAGGAGAGTTTCAGAGGAGTGTCTCAGGCACTCGCTCACACCTACACGAGGAGAGAGTTTCAGAGGAGTGTCTCAGGCACTCGCGCACACCTACACGAGGAGAGAGTTTCAGAGGAGTGTCTCAGGCACTCGCTCACACCTACACGAGGAGAGAGTTTCAGAGGAGTGTCTCAGGCACTCGCTCACACCTACACGAGGAGAGAGTTTCAGAGGAGTGTCTCAGGCACTCCGCACACCTACACGAGGAGAGAGTTTCAGAGGAGTGTCTCAGGCACTCGCTCACACCTACACGAGGAGAGAGTTTCAGAGGAGTGTTTCAGGCACTCGCGCACACCTACACGAGGAGTTTCAGAGGAGTGTCTCAGGCACTCGCTCACACCTACACGAGGAGTTTCAGAGGAGTGTCTCAGGCACTCGCTCACACCTACACGAGGAGTTTCAGAGGAGTGTCTCAGGCACTCGCTCACACCTACAAACTTAAAACAAATAAGCAACATAGATGACAGGAAAAATTGTTGTACCCTAAAGTGGTCAGGAAGTGGAACGGCCTAGACATCGAAGTGGTCGAGGAAGGATTCATATATTGTTTCATGAATAATTAAGAGGGGCCTAACGCAACCATAAGATAATGAACCATCTAGCGGACAACAGAGACGAGCCAGGAGCTGAGACCAGACACCAGCAACCATCTTTACCTTATTACAATTAAGTTAGTTCTCTTCTTCACTAAACTCTCCTCACAACACACTCAACACTCTCGTCAAAACACTCCTCCCTACACTCTTCTCCCTATACTCTCCTCACAACACTCTCCCACTACACTCTTCTCCCTACACTCTCCTCACAACACTTTCCTCAACACTCTCCCAACAACACTCTCCTCACTACACTCTCCCCACAACACTCTCCTCACTACACTCTCCCCACAACACTCTCCTCACTACACTCTCCCCACAACACTCTCCTCACTACACTCTCCCCACAACACTCTCCTCACTACACTCTCCACACAACACTCTCCTCACTACACTCTCCTAACTACACTCTCCTCAATACACTCTTCTCTCTACACTCTCCTCACAACACTCATTACACTCTCCTCACAAAACTCTCCTCACAACACTCTCCTCACAACACTCTCCTCACAACACTCTCCTCACAACACTCTCCTCACAACACTCTCCTCACAACACTCTCCTCACAACTCTCTCCTCACAACTCTCTCCTCACAACTCTCCTAATAACACTCTCCTCACAACACTCTCCTCAAAACACACTCACTACACTCTTCTCACACTCTCACTACACTCTCCTCACAACACTTTCATCAACACTCTCCCATCAACACTCTCCTCACTACACTCTCCCCACAACACTCTCCTCACTACACTCTCCTCACAACACTCTCCTCAATACACTGTTCTCTCTACACTCTCCTCACAACACTGTCACAACACTCATTACACTCTCATCGATACACTCTCCTCACAAAAACATTCCTCACAAAAACTCTCCTCACAAAAACTCTCCTCACAACACTCTCCTCACAACTCTCCTCACAACTCTCTCCTCACAACTCTCTCCTCACAACTCTCTCCTCACAACACTCTCCTCACAACACTCTCCTCACAACACTTCTCACAACACTCTCCTCACAACACTCTCCTCACAACACTCTCCTCACAACACTCTCCTCGCAACACTCTCCTCGCAACACTCTCCTCGCAACACTCTCCTCATAACACACTCACTACACTCTTCTCACACTCTCACTTCACTATCCTCACAACACTCTCCTCACTGGACTCTCCTCACTGCACTCTCCTCACTGCACTCTCCTCACTGCACTCTCCTCACTGCACTCTCCTCACTACACTCTTCTCCCTGCACTCCCCTCACAACTATCTCCTCACAACACTCTCCTCACAACACTCTCCTCACAACACTCTCCTCACAACACTCTCCTTTCAACACTCTTCTCACAACACTCTCCTCACAACACACTCCTCACAACACTCTCCTCGCTACACTCTCCTCGCTACACTCTCCTCGCTACACTCTCCTCGCTATACTCTCCTCACAACACTCTCCTCACAACACTCTCCTCACAACACTCTCCTCACAACACTCTCCTCGCAACACTCTCCTCGCAACACTCTCCTCGCAACACTCTCCTCACAACACTCTCCTCACAACACTCTCCTCAATACACTCTCCTCGCTACACTCTCCTCGCTACACTCTCCTCACAACTCTCTTCTCACAACACTCTCCTCACAACACTCTCCTCGCAACACTCTCCTCACAACACTCTCCTCACAACACTCTCCTCACAACACTCTCCTCGCAACACTCTCCTCACAACACTCTCCTCACAACACTCTCCTCACTACACTCTCCTCATACCACACTCACTACACTCTCCTCACAACACTCTCCTCACAACACTCTCCTCACAACACTCTCCTCGCAACACTCTCCTCGCAACACTCTCCTCACAACACTCTCCTCACAACACTCTCCTCACAACACTCTCCTCACAACACTCTCCTCACAACACACTCCTCACAACACTCTCCTCACAACACTCTCCTCAAAACACTCTCCTCGCTACACTCTCCTCGCAAAACTCTCCTCACAACACTCTCTTCGCTACACTCTCCTCGCTACACTCTCCTCACAACACTCTCCTCACAACACTCTCCTCACAACACTCTCCTCACAACACTCTCCTCACAACACTCTCCTCACAACACTCTCCTCGCTACACTCTCCTCGTTACACTCTCCTCGCTACACTCTCCTCACAACACTCTCCCAACAACACTCTCCTCACTACACTCTCCCCACAACACTCTCCTCACTACACTCTCCTCACAACACTCTCCTCAATACACTGTTCTCTCTACACTCTCCTCACAACACTCATTACACTCTTCTCGATACACTCTCCTCACAAAAACTCTCCTCACAACACTCTCCTCACAACTCTCCTCACAACTCTCTCCTCACAACTCTCCTCACAACACTCCTCACAACACTCCTCACAACACTCCTCACAACACTCCTCACAACACTCTCCTCACAACACTCTCCTCGCAACACTCTCCTCGCAACACTCTCCTCGCAACACTCTCCTCATAACACACTCACTACACTCTTCTCACACTCTCACTACACTATCCTCACAACACTCTCCTCACTGGACTCTCCTCACTGCACTCTCCTCACTGCACTCTCCTCACTGCACTCTCCTCACTACACTCTTCTCCCTGCACTCCCCTCACAACTCTCTCCTCACAACACTCTCCTCACAACACTCTCCTCACAACACTCTCCTCACAACACTCTCCTCCAACACTCTCCTCACAACACTCTCTCAACACTCTCCTCATAACACTCTCCTCAAACACACTCCTCACAACACTCTCCTCACAACACTCTCCTCCTACACTCTCCTCCTCACTCTCCTCCTTACACTCTCCTCCTACACTCTCCTCGCTCACTCTCTCCTTCTACACTCTCCTCCTACACTCTCCTCCTACACTCTCCTCCTACACTCTCCTCACACTCTCCTCACAACACTCTCCTCACAACACTCTCCTCACAACACTCTCCTCACAACACTCTCCTCGCAACACTCTCCTCGCAACACTCTCCTCGCAACACTCTCCTCGCAACACTCTCCTCAATACACTCTCCTCAATACACTCTCCTCAATACACTCTCCTCAATACACTCTCCTCGCTACACTCTCCTCGCTACACTCTCCTCGCTACACTCTCCTCACAACACTCTCCTCGCTACACTCTCCTCAGAACATTCTCCTCACAACATTCTCCCCACAACATTCTCCCCACAACATTCTCCCCACAACACTCTCCCCCCAACACTCTCCCCAAACACTCTCCTCACAATACTGCTGAGCGAGCTGGATAGCTCAAAAGCGATGGGGCCGGATAACATCTCTCCATGGGTCCTGAGAGAGGGAACAGAGGCGCTATGTGTACCACTAACAACAATCTTCAAAACATCTATAGAAATATTGCGACTATCTGAGGTATGGAAGACAGCAAATGTAGTCCTAATTTTTAAAAAAAGGAGACAGACACGAAGCATTAAACTACAGACCAGTGTCGCTGACCTGTTTATTATGCAAAGTCATGTAGAAAATTATCAGGATAAGAGTGGTGGAACACTAGAAAGAATTGTGCTTATCAACGACAACCAGCAAAGGTTCAGGGACGGGAAATCCTGTGTCACAAACCTATTGGAGTTCTATGTCAAGTTGACAGCAGTAAGACGAGACGAGACACACGAGAGAGAGAGAGAGAGAGAGAGAGAGAGAGAGAGAGAGAGAGAGAGAGAGAGAGAGAGAAGAGAGAGAGAGAGAGAGAGAGAGGAGAGAGAGAGGAGAGGGAGAGAGAGAGAGGAGAGAGAGAGAGAGAGAGGAGAGGAGAGAGAGAAGGAGAGAGGAGAGAGAGAGAGAGAGAGAGAGAGAGAGAGAGGAGAGGAGAGAGGAGAGAGGAGAGGAGAGGAGAGAGAGAGAGAGAGAGAGAGAGAGAGAGAGAGAGAGAGAGAGAGAGAGAGAGAGAGGAGAGAGAGGAGAGAGAGGAGAGAGGAGAGAGAGAGAGAGAGAGAGAGAGAGAGAGAGAGAGAGAGGAGAGGAGAGAGAGAGAGAGGAGAGAGAGAGAGAGAGAGAGAGAGAGAGAGAGAGAGGAGAGAGAGAGAGAGAGAGAGAGGAGAGAGGAGAGGAGGAGAGAAGGGAATGAGATTTCGTTTTCTTGGACTGTAAGAAGGCTTTTGACAGTTCCACACAAGAGATTAGGGTAAAAGCTAGAGAATCAGACAGGTATAGCAGGGAAGGCACTGCAATGGACCAGGAAATACCTGACGGGAAGACATCAGCGAGTCATGATACATGGTGAGGTGTCAGAGTGGACGCCTGTGACTAGCGGGGTTCCACAGAGGTCAGTCCTAGGACCGGTGCTGTTTCTGGTTTATTTGAATGAGAGGAATTCAATCGGCTCCTGGATTTCAATCCCACCAAGTACAAAGTAATAAAGATTAGGGAAGGGCAAAGAAGACCGCAGACAGAGTACAGTTTAGGGGTGAAAGACTACAAACTTCACTCAAGGAAAAGGATCTTGGGGTGAGTATAGCACCGAGCACATCACCCGAGGCACACATCAACCAAATAACTGCTGCAGCATATGGGCGTCTAGCAAACCTAAGAACAGCATTCCGACATCTCAATAAGGAATCGTTCAGGACCCTGTACACCGTGGACGTCAGGCCTATATTGGAGTATGTAGCACCAATTTGGAAACCACACCTAGCCAAGCATGTAAGAAAATTAGAGAAAGTGCAAGGGGGACACAGCAACTAGGAGTCACAATTGGAAGTTGAAGACTCAGATGAATCACAGGTATGTTAGGAAGTATTTTTTGAGTCACAGAGTTGTCAGGAAGTGGAATAGTCTGGAAAGTGATGTAGTGGAGGCAGAATTCATACCTAGCTTTAAGAAGAGGTATGATAAAGCTCATGGAGCAGGGAGAATGACCTAGTAGCGACCAGTGAAGAGGCAGCGCCAGGAGCTGTGAATCGACCCCTACAATCGCAATTAGGTGAGAACTCTCACTACACTCTCCTCACAACACTCTCCTCGCAACACTCTCCTCGCAACACTCCCCTCGCAACACTCTCCTCGCAACACTCTCCTCGCAACACTCTCCTCGCAACACTCTCCTCGCAACACTCTCCTCGCAACACTCTCCTCACTACACTTTCCTCACAACACTCTTCTCACTATACTCTCCTCACTATACTCTCCTCACAATACTCTCCTCACTACACACTCCTCGCAACACTCCTCACAACACTCTCCTCACTACACTGTCCTCACAACATTTTCCCCAAAGAACTCTCCTCACTACACTCTTCTCACTACACTCTCCTCACTACACTCCCCTCACAACACTCCCCTCACAACACTTCTCACAACACTCTTCTCACAACACTCTTCTCACAACACTCTTCTCACAACACTCTTCTCACAACACTCTTCTCACAACACTTCTCACAACACTCTTCTCACAACACTCTCATCGCAACACTCTCCTCGCAAAACTCTCCTCACAACACTCTCCTCACAATACTCTCCTCACAATACTCTCCTCATTACACTCCCTTCACTAAACTCTCCTCACTACTCTCCTCGCAACACTATCCTCGCAACACTATCCTCGCAACACTATCCTCGCAACACTCTCCTCGCAACACTCCCCTCGCAACATTCTACTCACAAAACTCTCCTCACAACACTCTCCTCACAACACTCTCCTCACAACACTCTCCTCGCAACACTCTCCTCGCAACACTCTCCTCACAACACTCTCCTCGCAACACTCTCCTCGCAACACTCTCCTCACAACACTCTCCTCACAACACTCTCCTCACAACACTCTCCTCACAACACTCTCCTCACAACACTCTTCTCACAACACTCTCCTCACAACACTCTCCTCTAACCTCTCCTCACAACACTCTCCTCGCAACACTCTCCTCGCAACACTCTCCTCACAACACTCTCCTCACAACACTCTCCTCACAACACTCTCCTCACAACACTCTCCTCGCAACACTCCCCTCGCAACACTCTCTTCATTACACTCTCCTCACAACACTCTCCTCGCAACACTCTCCTCGCAACACTCTCCTCGCAACACTCTCCTCGCAACACTCTCCTCGCAACACTCTCCTCGCAACACTCTCCTCGCAACACTCCCCTCGCAACATTCTACTCAACACTCTCTTCATTACACTCTCCTCACAACAGTCTCCTCGCAACACTCCCCTCGCAACATTCTACTCACAACACACTCTTCATTACACTCTCCTCGCAACATTCTACTCACAACACTCTCTTCATTACACTCTCCTCGCAACACTCCCTCAGCAACCTCCCTCAACCTCCCTCAACCTCCTTGCAACACTCCCCTCGCAACACTCTCCTCACAACACTCTCCTCACAACGATGTATCCTCCTCCTATCCTTCCTTATCGTTATATTTCCACGATTCTTCACATTTCCTTCCTTTTTATTTCATCCCACTATGCATTAACTTTCCTACCTTATTTTTTCATTCCACGATGCATCATCCTTCCTTGCTTCCTTCTTTCTTTGTTCTTTCACCCCATGATGCATCTTCTTTTATTTGTTCCTTCCTTATTCTTTCATCCCGCAATGCATCATTCTTTCTTCCCTCTTCTTTCATTCCATGATGCACCATCTTCCCTTCCTTATTTTTTCTGTGCACAATGCATCATCCTTCTTTCCCTGTTCTTCCATTCCACGATGCCTTATCCTATTATTCTGGAAACTCTCCTGCCCGTGGTATTCATTATTATTATGCGTATTATCACGTCTTACCCTTCCTCCCCTCCGTTCTTTATTATTTTACCCAGCTCTTACCAATCTTCTGTCTTCCCTTCCTTCATCGCCTGACTTTTCCACACCCGCTATTCATCTCCCTTTCATACCCGACTTCTCCCTTCTATTGTGATATATATTTTTTCTATCTCCTTTCCTCTCAATGTGTCTTTTTCAATGTGTCTGCTTCTATCGCTTTCACATTTCCTATGTCTCATTTTTCTATACGACTGGGGGCGCTGCGATTAAGGATTAAAGTTTGTGCAAAATCATTCGTAAACAGGGACGGTTTAGCGGAGGAGAGAGACAGTTTAACGAACAGGTTTAAACAACGCCTCGCACAGTGTAAGAATGGTAAGTTTTAACCTGCTTTGCGTAGCGCCTCTCCCTTTTTCACATTGTTCTCATCTCTACGTTGCTCCTGGTAAATGAAAGAGGTAGTAAACCTATAGAATAAGATAATGAGATTAAATCCCTTTCCCAGAAGGCGACCCACATTAGTTTGCAAATGCTCACTTTCCTTCTTTCTCCTCTGTGATCAGGAGCAGCACCTGACTGGAAATATGCCCAGCATTTTCGCACATCCTGGAATCAAACCAAGATAACAATGTATAACCTCAGGGCGCTACCATTTGAGCCACTATTATAATTTAAGAGGCCGGTAGAATAAGGAGTGATACACATACACAAATTACTGAAGGATCTCTCATACCTTCTTGCAAAAGTAAATCAAGTGTGGAAGCAGAGATGCTGGTGACCCTAAGAGCTCAAAGATCTGTTAAAGTTAAGAGTTGACTTTATGTTCAGTTGCATATAAATTATTGAAATTCCTAAAAAAGTGGAGAGAAAATTAGGATAAGGCGACATGAATGAAAACACTTGCTCTCTATCTTCTCTTCCCACCTTTCCTTATTTTACCCCGAGATAATATAAAAGAAAGCGAGTAAGCATTTAGAAATCTGCAACAACCAAGGTTATTTCATTTGCATAATCACAAAGAAGTGTAGTTCAGTTAAATGTGTTTCTAGAGTGGAATGAGAAGCAGGAAAATGCTGCAGGGTGACTTTTGTGGACAGCAGAAACAGTAGCAGCTAAATCATGTGTCTCCTCTACTATCTAACATCATTCACAATAAACGAGGGGAAGCCAGCAACAGTTCGAAAAGCAGCAATTGCCCACGTTATTTACTTTACATAGAAACAAAGAGACTGTGCAGTTGAAATAGATTTGTGTGTGGGTCCAATGAAGATAAGAGTTGTCCGATTTTTAACCCGAAGGGTTAGCCACCTAGGATAACCCAAGAAAGTCAATGCATAATCGATTAGTGTCCTATTTTCACTGGGATCCTTCGATATTGTCTACCAAAATACCACCAGTATTACTGAATGTTGTACTCGCTACCCAAGGACATACGGTGGTGTGGACTCCTCTAAGCTAATTTCATTCTCCTCCCTGTTTGGTGTACTAGTTCAACAAGCAGTATATTATATTATTGTAACCACGAACGAGTGGTATTGATCAATAACTACACTGCACTAGCTAGCTAGTACACCAAACAGGGCAAGGACCTAATTTCGGACAAATTAGGTCCTTGTCCCAGGATGCGACCCACACCAGTCGACTAACTCCTAGGTACCCATTTTACTGATGGGTGAACATAGACAACCAGTGTAAAGAAACACGCCCAATGTTTCTACTCGCGCTGGGAAACGAACGCAGATCCTCGCCGTGTGAACCGAGAGCTTTAGCGATCAGGCCACGGGGCACCGTATACAGTAAACAGTCGTTTAACACGGTTTTGTGTGACACGTTTTGGTTATAGCACTATTGAAGAATTGCTGCATATTTTTGTATAACACTTCGTAAAATTATTTAACCCTGTTCAGTTTGCGGGAGGGGAAAAAAATTGGAGCGTCGCGGGATGCACTCTGGCTGTGGGTTAGACTATTGAGTCAACGGGGGAGACCTACTGCCATCTTACCACCCTCCACCACTTCCACCACCCTTGTCCCAGCTGGTTCATACGTGTGTAGGACCATCCTGTGCTAGGAGCTACCTGTGTTTATTTTTGTTTGTTGATTGAGTTTATTTCTTTTAATTTCCATATCTTAAATCTGCCAAGCAATCATGGCACCCAGTAGGCACAAGTGTTTCTGTAAGTGGCAAGAAAAGGTTTAAGCATTTAAGTCTTAGAATTAACGAAGAAAATAGAGATATTAGACAAGAGATAACCTGTGGCCGTAATGAAGTGTAACTTTGTGCACATAAAAAGAATGAGGTAAATATAAGTTTGTGTGATGACTGTTTGACTGACTGATTTACTGACTTACTGACAAACTTTGCTGACTTACTTGACTGACTGACTGATTGGCTTACTGACTTGACTGATTTACTGACTTGACTGACTTACTGACTTACTTGACTGACTGACTAGTTTACTGACTCACTTACTGTATTACTGACTGACTGACTGACTGACTTACTGACTGACTGACTGACTGACTGACTTACTGACTTGACTGACTTAATGACTTGACTGACTTAATGACTTGACTGGCTTACTGACTTGACTGACTTACTTGACTAACTGACTTAAGGTTAGACTTTTTCACTGAAGAGGACCCTAAAAAGGTGTCTAGAGCAGCTGATGCCTTACTGTCAGTTGTAAAATATACTACGGGGTAAAATAGAACAGAAATCCATTACAGAATTTATGCACACTCCAGTACAACCATCGTCTTCAGTATCAGAACCTCTACCATCCACCTCTGCCCAGTAGGGAAACAGCATAACTCTCCACTCTCCACAATCACCAGCACCCACAATTTAAAGCAAGAAATACTATTATTTCTGTTGCAACTGTAATCTTAAGCAGTAAAAACAACATAATACATCACTACAAAGAGCTACAATTACATATTCATTTTTATTTTTGTAATATCTGTTGGCCTAAAAAAAAAGTTGTTTGGCTTTTTTTGGGCCCACAGGAACGTAATCCTATTTCTCCCATAAGTTCTTCAATTTGTCTAACACGGTCTTAACTACCACGGCTTTTCCAAGAACGTAATTACCGTGTTAAACGACGGTCTAATATATATATATATATATATAACACCTGTGATCAACCTTTAAGAAGGCACTGAATCTGTCACTAGTGGATCGGCAATGGGATCAAGCAACCCTCCCAGTGCGACTGGGAGGTATAAGGGTGAGCAAAGCAAGGCAGGTAGCTTTACCTGCTTTTCTGTCTTCGTGTTTGGCTTCCAGTGGATTAGTCAAGATGATCGTTCCCGAATGTTTGAAAGACGCGGTCGGACCTTAAGACCCAGGTTCACTGAAGCAGCAGTGCGGTGGGACACCCTTTCAGACTCCTCCAGTAGACCAGCTCCTCCCAAAGAGCACAAACAGTCCCACTGGGATAAACTGATCATGGAAAAAATCGCCAACACAATGCTCACCAACGCTTCAGGAAAGGACAAAGTTCGTCTCATAGCGGTGAACGAACCACACTCAGATTTCCTTCTAGCTGGTCCCAATTCCTCCAAGGGCACTCGACTCGACCCACAGGCCATTCGGATTGGTGTTGCTCTTCGCCTAGCCGCCCCCATCCTCACCGAACATAGGTGTATTTGCGGCAGGGCGACGGCTGATCAATTCGGACTTCATGGTTTCGTGTGTCACACATCAGAAGGGAAGTATGCCAGACATGAGGAGGTCAACGATATCATAAAGAGAAGCCTCGCCACAGCCCGTTGCCCAGCTCAACGGGAACCCCAAGTGCAGAGGTCTTGACGGAAGTCAAAAGCGTCCTGATGAAAAGCAGATTTCTTGGGACTACACCTGTGCCGCTACATTGGCAGACACCTACTTCCCATAATCCGTAGCTGAAGGGGGTGGAGCTGCCAGCCACAGGGAGACCCAGAAGACCCGCAAATATGAAGGCCTTCCCCTTGCTATAACTTCATCCCAATAGGGTCGGAGACCCTTGGAGCAAGACTGCTCTGAAGTTTCTCAAAGAGCTGGGTGAAAAACTCATCATAGAAGCCAAGGACCACAGGGTGGCCAGCTTCCTCTTTCAGAGACTCAGTGTTGCGATCCAGAGGGTAAATGCCTGCAGCATTCTGGACACGCAGCCCACTGCCGTGGAGGTGGGCGAAGTATTCGAGGTGTAGCTCTTGAGTTGTTATCTATGTTGTTTAACTCCCTATTGTATTTTTGTCAATGTATTTTGTCAGCGTATTTTGTCTTTAAATAAAGTATATATAAAATATAGGGGGTGGTAAGAGAAAATTTTCAAACAGCTTCAGGGAGAACCTTGAGTTTTCCCTGAAGCAAGTTTATTATTTTCTCTGAGGATGACAGTCCCCAGCACAGTTCCAGAGTTGGTACCTCCTATATATATATATATATATATATATATATATATATATATATATATATATATATATATATATATATATATATATATATATATATATATATACACTGCAATATATTGCTACTTAGGGACATCTAGGTGAGTACAAATAGGAAGAGCGTCTGTCAGGCGCTCGGCAGACGGAGGATCAAGCCTCCACCACGTCTTTCGCTAAATGACCTACATGGGTTAAGCGCTTGATTTATATAAAAAAAAAAAAAAAAAAAAAAAAAAAAAAATGCTACTTAGGACTTTGTGGCGCATTTGACTAAAGTCAGAAGATCCCAGGTTCGACTTCTGTCAAGGTTAACTTCGTAAATTTTTTTTGCTCCTGCTATAAAAACATTTATATGTAAATTGCAGTAATTTATTTCATTGGGCCTTGTGGCGTAGGGAGAGTAGAAGTAATTGTGATAGTGGTTGTCATAGTAGTAGTAGTAGTAGTAGTCGTTAGAGAATTATCACAAAAGAGAAATGGCAATTATTTAATTGTAGTGGTAGTGATAAAAGAGGCACGGAGTGGAATGGTAACGAAGAAATATTTATAGGCTTAGTAGAAATAGTAGTTATCCCGTAGCTCGTTCGCTAGTGCTCTCAGCTCACACACTGAGGTCCGGGGTTCGAATCTCCTCCGGTACGGCTGGAAAACATTAGGGACGTGTTTCTATAAGACACGTGCTGTCCCTGCCCCTGTTCACCCATCAGTTTAAAATGGGTACCTGGGTGTTAGTCGACTGGTGTGGGTCGCATCCTGGGACAAAACTAACATAATTTGCCCGAAATGCTCAGCATAACAACGAGCTTTCTAGATATGTACTAGTATGTCATTAATGTCAGCTAGGCCTGTATACCATGTACTTGTAATAAATAAAGATATTATTATTATTATTTACAAAAGAGGTGAGGAGCACTGCCAGTGCCTCCACTCACTGTTGTATTAAGATATGGAATATAATTCCATATTTAACATAGTGCATCGCACATCAGAGTGGTGGAGACAATGACAGTGCTCATTAGTACTCGTTCTTTAGAGTACATCTACTAATATTACTATTTTTATTATTACTTCTACTACCGCTACTACTACTAAAACATTTTTTTTGCTAACTATCCACTCTCTGCATCTTTCATCACTACCACTACCTTCTTATTGCACTCTGATGCACTCTTTCAACTAATACCATTACAACACCTACTACTAATACTTATTCTGCTATTATTTCTGCTACTCTCTGTTCCTCTTTCACTACCACTACTGCCTTCTTTTTACCACCACTCTGTTACACTACTACTTTTACAACAACTACTACTATTATCATTATACTACTAATATTTATACTACTATTTCGTATGCTGCTATTACTTCCACTACTATTTCTTTACTAAGAGTCCATTCACTGTTCCTTTTTCACTACTACTTCTGCTACTACTACTGCTAGTACTAATGCACCACCAATACCATCAACACTGCTATTACTACAAAAATATTCCCTCCTTTCGTTCTTCCACTCTTGTTCCTGCCTCCTTCTTGAATATTCACTGGCTCCCTTCCTCTGCGACCTGTGCGCGACTAGTTAATACCAAGTCAGACTAAAACTTAGACATTTTTCAACTTATCGGTTCTCTGACCTATTTATCTACACTCCTTAAGATCCTTTAAATTATAATTGTATAAAGGTTACTGGGTAAGAATTTCCTAATGTTTTGTTGTTGTATTTGGCTTAGTGACTGATTTTTTTCTTTAATGTGAATGCAATTATGCTTTATATATAGTTGAACAAATTATAAATATCTGATGCAAATCTTAGGCTCAAATTAGAAACTGACATACTTATAAAAGATCAATGAAAGAAAGTGAAGGAGGATAAAGATTAAAAAGTTCCTCTGGAGAGCTTTTCATGATAAAGATATAGAATTTTAGCCCTTACTTGCTCCAATACGTTCACTAGCTTTTTATTACCTCGGTCGGTAAGAGATTATACACAAACATGGTTTATGTTGCAATCTCTTATTTCATTTACAAAAACAAAGTATTTTGCAAACATTGTAATTAGGTAAATGTGAGGATACTGTCATAAAAGTCGATAAATGTAGATCAAAATTGACATAACCACTGTAATGCAAGGAACTTTTTTCTTATTATATCAGAAGCGATGTGGGTCAACGCCATACTTATTTCTCTTCCCTTACTGTTGGTCACTTGTAAGTGAAATGCTTATTAAAATTCTTCATTTACGTCAATTATGAATGCCAAGCTTGATAAAGCCCTAAGAATGTACATCAGTTGTTAATAATAAATGGCTTGTTAACGTTAATCTTGATAAAACAATAGACACTTAGGTAACTTGTCAACCTCAAACATGTTAAAGCTTTAAGCTGAAACGACTAAAACGAAGCTCTACCACACGTATTTCACATTCCCAATTGCTTTCTCTTTTTCCTCCCTCACTCGTGAGAAAGTAATGAAGTTAAACCTCATAACAATTTCAATTCTGTCTACACCTAGAGAGAGTAATTAATTTAACCTTAGTAGCGCTTGTAATTAATAATGTTGATGGAGAGAGCAGTAATAAGATAACCTCTGTAGCACTGGTAATTGTGTCATCCTCACAGCAGTTAGTATTATGTTCGCATCTGAAGTGACACCAATTATGTTAAGCCCCGAAACTCTATTAATTGCAGTGACAACAGCAGAATTTACAATTATTTAGGTTCTAAAACAATTATTTAGGTTCTAAAACATTTAGATTCTAAAACAATTATTTAGGTTCTAAAACAATTATTTAGGTCTCAATAATAATAATAATAATAATAATAATAATAATAATACAGCAAATAGTTTTTGGATTATGTTAAAGTCTTCATGAACATTACGGTTACAGAAAAGGACGAGTATGAAATTATTACAACACATGTAACTGCAAAAAAAATCTCGAAAAAATAACATTATTTACCAGAGTTAGTAGTTGGTTAGCTTTAAGTGTTATTGACAACGCTCGGGACGTTAAGGCAGACTTAACCTTGACACTAACATCAAGGATACTATAATCCATACTCCACCCAACGGTGAGTATACCCCGTGTGTGTTTATCCCACGGTGTATATTTTTCTTTGTGAATATATTAAGAGAATGTACCTCTAGGTGTGTATACCCCATAGTGTGTGCCTCTCGGTGTGCATATCCCATAGTGTGCGCCTCTCAGTGTATATACCCCATAGTGTGTGCCTTTCGGTGTGTATACCCCATAGTGTGTGCCTTTCGGTGTGTATACCCCATAGTGTGTGCCTTTCAGTGTGTATACCCCATAGTGTGTGCCTCTCGGTGTGTATACCCCATAGTGTGTGCCTCTCGGTGTATATACCCTATGGTGTGTGCCTCTAAGAACATAAGAACATAAGAAAGGAGGAACACTGCAACAGGCCTACTGGCCCATACTAGGCACGTCCATGTCAAAACCAACCCACCAACAAAAATATTTGCCCATCCCATCCCCAGCGGCACCCAAGCAACCTTCACAACCCTCAAGCCTTCACAACCCTCCAAGTCCTGCTCAAATCTAACCCCTCTCTCATAAGATTACAGAAGGAAGTAACACTGCAGCAGGCCAACCGACCCACACTAGGCAGGTCCCCCTCAACCCCTAAACCAATCCCACAAACAAAAACACCTTTCCAACCCAACTTCTACTCCATCCATGGAACAAGCTCCGATAATCAGGGCACTACCAAAGAGCGAACTGAAGGAGCCGAAGCACCCGGTCCATCACCAGGGCACTGAAGGAGCCGAAGCACCCGGTCCATCACCAGGGCACTGAAGGAGCCGAAGCACCCGGTCCATCACCAGGGCACTGAAGGAGCCGAAGCACCCGGTCCATCACCAGGGCACTGAAGGAGCCGAAGCACCCGGTCCATCACCAGGGCACTGAAGGAGCCGAAGCACCCGGTCCATCACCAGGGCACTGAAGGAGCCGAAGCACCCGGTCCATCACCAGGGCACTGAAGGAGCCGAAGCACCTGGTCCATCACCAGGGCACTGAAGGAGCCGAAACACCCGGTCCATCACCAGGGCACTGAAGGAGCCGAAGCACCTGGTCCATCACCAGGGCACTGAAGGAGCCGAAGCACCTGGTCCATCACCAGGGCACTGAAGGTGCCGAAACACCTGGTCCATCCCCATGGTGTGTGCCTCTTGGTGTGTATACCCCATGGTGTGTGCATCTCGGAGTGTATACCCCATGGCGTGTGCCTCTCGGTGTGTATACCCCATAGTGTGTGCCTCTCGGTGTGTTTACCCCATAGTGTGTGCCTCTCGGTGTGTATACCCCATAGTGTATGCCTCTCGGTGTGTATACCCCATAGTGTGTGCCTCTCGGTGTGTTTACCCCATAGTGTGTGCCTCTCGGTGTGTTTACCCCATAGTGTGTGCCTCTCGGTGTAAATACCCCATAGTGTGTGCCTCTCGGTGTGTATACCCAATAGTGTGTGCCTCACGGTGTGTTTACCCCATGGTGTGTGCCTCTCGGTGTGTTTACCCCATGGTGTGTGCCTCTCGGTGTGTTTACCCCATGGTGTGTGCCTCTCGGTGTGTTTACCCCATGGTGTGTGCCTCTCGGTGTGTTTACCCCATAGTGTGTGCCTCTCGGTGTGTTTACCCCATAGTGTGTGCCTCTCGGTGTGTTTACCCCATAGTGTGTGCCTCTCGGTGTGTTTACCCCATGGTGTGTGCCTCTCGGTGTGTTTACCCCATGGTGTGTGCCTCTCGGTGTGTTTACCCCATAGTGTGTGCCTCTCGGTGTGTTTACCCCATAGTGTGTGCCTCTCGGTGTGTTTACCCCATAGTGTGTGCCTCTCGGTGTGTTTACCCCATAGTGTGTGCCTCTCGGTGTGTTTACCCCATAGTGTGTGCCTCTCGGTGTGTTTACACCATAGTGTGTGCCTCTCGGTGTGTTTACCCCATAGTGTGTGCCTCTCGGTGTGTTTACCCCATAGTGTGTGCCTCTCGGTGTGTTTACCCCATAGTGTGTGCCTCTCGGTGTGTTTACCCCATAGTGTGTGCCTCTCGGTGTGTTTACCCCATAGTGTGTGCCTCTCGGTGTGTTTACCCCATAGTGTGTGCCTCTCGGTGTGTTTACCCCATAGTGTGTGCCTCTCGGTGTGTTTACCCCTCTGTTCGCTTCAGTAATTGCACTTGTACGCAGCTGTAGATCTACATTTGATATCATAAGAGTTGTACGCAACTTTAAATTAATATATTGTAATGCAATTAATAATTGCCGTTTGTTAACAATTTTCAGCTATAATGACTTTTTTCCCAATTTGAAAGCTTCAAGAGTCATCCATATTTATAGACATGAACATTACTTTTACCTACCAAAATACAGTTTTTGCCAGTTTGACAACCTTGTGAAGCTTAATAAATATTTCCTCCAGGTGATGTAAGCGCTGGTTCCTTGTATCGCTTCCTACAATAAGGTCATGCACCTTCTGCAGCCCATTTGTAATTTTTGATAATTGGCACTGCAAGGTTGCAGGCAAAGGTACATTTTATTCTATCTTTCGAAGACACTTGCTAGTAACCATATAAAAAACCCAGCTATGAAATATACTTTGCATATAACAAGAGGTCATTGACGTCATCTATCTTAGAAAGCAGATATTCATCAAGCCTAGAGCATTCATCTTGTTGTAATCTGTGCACACGTGTCTTGTGTCATCTGGCTTAGGGGACAAGAATACAGACCGAAAGTCCGCAGACTATTTATACAAAGTGCTATCAAAAAGTTTCCGTATATTCAAATACCAGACCTGCTACCAGACGTACAACCAGACAAGCGACGTTTTCCACTACACTGAAGTAACTGACCTCCATATCAACTGCATCAGTGTTCAATGGGAAGGCAGCGTAGTTCAATGGGAAGGCAGCGTAGGTGAAAATCTAACAACAAAACTCCAAGGAAACTGACAGGTCTGTAGTGACGGTTTTTTTTTTAACCCTCAGTGCCAAATGAGGGAAGGGATTGATCATTTAAACATGACTGATACATCACCTCTAGGTCAGGACCAGTCAATAACAGGATGCCAGCCCCGCTAGAGCGAATCAAGGAGGCTACTTGAGTGGATAACGCCATGGATAAGAACTTTTTATCCTACCAGGATGGAAATGGGCTAGAAGTGTAAAAGAAAAAGTGGGACTGTGAAGTGAGAGGTGAAGTGGGTTTGTGAAGCAAGGGGACAGGTGAGGGGTGTAGTGGATTTGTGAAGGTCATGAAATCTACTAGCAATCAGTGGGGATTGCTAGAGTGGCCTCCAGGCTATTACTAGGTTACTGATAGCGATTAGAGGTTCTTGAAAAATGAAGGAAGACACTTTTACCGTGAAAAGTGATAGGGACTGAAAAAGGCGGCTGGAGTAATGACACCCTGGACAGTGAAAGCCCCACAAATGCCTTCCTATCAGAAACATAAATACAAAGAATGTCAGGAGAACTAATAGGGAACAGTGTAGTAAAGAAAGCGAATGCCAGACTAAAGTTTCTCTTCAGACAGCTGCAGTGTCTACCAACTGAGGCTCGCAGGACCCTATGTCTAGCTCTCAGACAATGTATTATAGACTACCCTTGCTCTTCATGGTACTCTGCCTTAACCAAAAAATAAAACTGAAAGATAGGCTACAAATCACCCAGAACAAAACGGCGAGATTCATTCTGGACCTGGGTCCAAGAGAGCATGTAGGCCAGAATGCATTACAACAACTGGACATGCTGAAGGTTGAAGACAGAGTAAATCAACTGCTAAATTACTTTTATAAAATTTCTCACAACCAGTTCCCCCAATATCTTACTGCCAATTTTGTTAAGGCTGGGAACCAATGCAATTATAGAACTCGGGGAAGGGAGAACAACTTTGCAGTACCTAGAGTCAGTGGTCAGCCTTCAAAGACATTTTTCTATACAGCAATAAAAGAGTGTCATGGCATGAGCCAGTTCAAGAAGAGAGCCAAAATGTACCTCATGAATAAGATTATAGAAAGGGAGAAGAGTGATTTCTTGAACGAAAATAACTAGTTTTACCTCTCCCCTAGTATACCTTCTTTTATTGTAAATGTTTTTACATAGTTAAGATACTTACCTGTTTTTAATTTTAAAATATAAATAACAATTATCACAAGGAACCCAATGGATATAAGTCACTCTGACTTTTTTGGGTTATCCTAGGTTCTCTACACATATGCTGCTATGTATGATAATCTATGTAACTGTATTTGGGTATATCTGAATAAACTTACCTATTTAAATTTTCGCTCGCTTCCTGGACGAAATATGGCGGCGGCGTAGTCCACGCTACACAGTACATTCCTTTGTCAAGTAGTATGACGAGTTTCAGTGCGGTCCGTCATTCCATTGAGATTAGACGTGGATTTTTGGTCGTGTTCTACGATGTTGTGATTTTTTGCGTAATTGAATGGAATCTTTGAAAGAACAGCTTGAGTGTGAAATTCTGTATCAAGGTAGGTAATACTGCTAGTGAAACTCACAAAATGCTTCAGCAAGCATTTGGCGATGAAGCAGTGGGTCGCACACAGTGTTTTGAATGATTTTTCTCAATTCAAAGCAGAACAATCGTCAGTTGAGAGTGATGGACGCTCTGGTCATCCATCAACGTCAAAAATAGACGCCATCATTAAAAAAGCGAGAAAGGCTGTTCATGAAGATTATCGTCAGAGTATCCAGAACATTGCAAGTACCGTGGCAGTTGTGTTGTGGGTTGTGTAGAAGCATTTTGACTTGAAAATTGAACTTTAGATTAGTAGCTGTGAAATTTGTGACCCGTTTGCTGATTCAAGAACAGAAAGATCATCGTTTTTTGGCCAAAAGCAACACGGTGGTCGCCCCTTCCACCGTCGCTACTCCCCAGCCGAGGACTCTAAACGCCGTTTGGAAAGAGTTCCAGAAATGTTTTGCGAAGTGGCAGAGGCTCTAGGATCTGGCCTTCCAGGGAGAGTACTTCGAGGGAAGCAACTTCAATTTGGTGATTAGGTAAGCCTATATATATATATTTCACAACAGTTTGGGAAGTTTTTCATAGCACCTCGTATTTGAGCAGGAAATGTACCTCAGCTAGGTTAGCACGATATGGTTCCTGTTTGGTATACAAAACATTACTAACATCCATCCACATCATTGATACCTAGTGCATATGACTGAGGTACACATCCGAATGTACATCGAAAACGAGTAACTAAGTGCAGCACTTGGTTGGATTTTACTTTAGAGAAACCTTACATCAGGCAACATAATTTTTTTTTAATATCTCAGTACTGAATGAAACGTCAGTTCACTAGAAGTATCAGTAATGTCATATAATTCAGAATCAACTGGGATATTATGTGCCTTATTTTGGTTTATGCAAATTTCCACCGAACGACATCTCTTTGGCACATGTACTTCTTAATTATGGTTATTCAAATTCACCTTGATTTTATAAGGACCCGTGAATCTAGCATGTTGCATATTATCTGTCGCTGGTTGATGACCAGTTCGTCCACTCGAAGTGATCGTGGCAGCGGTGGACCAATCATATGGTCCTTCATCTTTATTTGTGCAACTCTTCCCTCAGCTGGAGCCCAGATCATGGAACTAGTGAGGTTCACCCCAAAGACTATGAATTTTGGGAGGAGCCAAATTCTTTTTCACAGTTGATCTAATATTTTTTTAAAAAGGGGCCAAATGCTCCCTGGTGCAATAGCTATGTATTAGCTCACGAGGTCTGAATCCCCAGCTACTCTTGCACACACTTCCTCATTACGAATTGCATATTTACCATCACATACTGTCTCAACACATTTTTAAGCATCTGATATAAATATTCTAGAGTGTATTAAATTCCAGGATGTTAATGGAAGAGACCCTTCTAGAAATCCACTAATAGCACTTCCCAAAATATTTTTGAGGTAAAGTTCAATCCCTAGTGAGTTCGGTTCTCCTGTGGCACCTTACTTGTAAAATAATCCTCATGAAAGCCAGTGTAATAGTGATGTGGCTTCATGTATAGCGTTGAGATGCCTTATGGAAGAACTCATATTAGTATATAAAAGCTAATTGTCAAGACAAGAGCAACTTGTACTTTCTCAACCATTCTTGAGAAAGTACAAGTTTAATGGTATGTCCAGGTTTTTCTATTATTTTGGTAAGTTGCACATGTCCTGATATGGAGAGATACATCCAGTACCATCTGTGGCCAACAGAAGTTTTTAGCAATCTTAACCAAAGTTTTTGTCACTCCCAGATATCAATCCATGGAACCATTACGTGTCAGTGTCAATACCCACCTATTGGTATTCATCTATTTGTGTTTGCAGGGATCAAGTGTCCACTCTTGGTGCTGCCTCTCCACTGACAGCTACTGTATTTACTGTCTCGTGGTTGTGTGAGCTCCCTCAAACCTAATCTTAAAGCTTTATATGAATTCTGCCTCAACTGCTTCGCTGTCTAGGGTGTTCCGCCTCTTGACCACTCTAAGGCTAAAGAAATATTTCATGAAATCCCTGTAACATACAAAGAAAATTCACTGACACATGTTCAGGAATTATGAGGAGTGAGCAGATTCATCGAAGCTCGATAGAAAGTTGCTCTAGAAGCTTCACTCAGCTGTGAAAAATTTTGTGTTATCTCCTGCTGACCTTACGAATATGTTTCAAGCACTAAATAAATTAAATTTGAAGCTTCAAGGAAAAGGGAAAGATAATGATTAACGGCACTGACTGTATAGAGTATTTCAAGCAAAGCTTGATCTCTGGAAGAGAAAAGTTGATACTAAGCCTGTCTCTGCTTTCACCAAATTCACAGACCTTCTCAATGATAATCCAGTTGAACAACCTTTGCATGACAATATCAAATCTTGGCAAAAGAGCTTAAGAAAAACCTTTCTAGAGGTTGATGCTGTAATCATGACGTTTTCAAGAAATCCTTCCAAATGTCGGGTAGATGATTTGCTGAAGAGATACATGTACAATCCTTAGACCCCATCAATGACAATAAGATCAAGAACAGGACTCACGAAATCGTAATGACACGATTGCAAACAAACCATACCACGGGTGGGGTTCGAACCCGCGGTATGGTTTGTTTGCAATCGTGTCATTACGATTTCGTGAGTCATGTTGACGGCTTTGAGGGGGACTTGAGCTAGAGTTCGTCACGGCCATGCTAGCGGGAGATTCGTCTGTTAAAACTTGCATTTGTGGACACAGTGGTGCCTATGCTAACCTTCCTAAGGTGTAGAAATATACCTAGTTGGATGAATCTTATTGAAGCTAGCTGGCCCAGTGGCTTACGCGACGGTCTGGAGTTTTGAGACTCTCTGACCGCGAGTTCGAACCCCACCCGTGGTATGGTTTATCAAGAACAGGTTTACTTCAGAAGAACAACTTGGCACATTTTTGGTGAAGGCAAACAAATTTATTGCAAAGTTGGTTGCCTTGCTTTGACAACTCTGACACCATTTCCTCAGCATACGTACGTAAATTTTATCTGGCTTATGTGGTTCTTGTACAGTCTTCTTGTAAGAAGCAGTTACTGTTGGCATACAGTTCTGTTCATTCTTGCTGCCTGAAACACTGTCGACGAACATGACTTAGTGTATTTCAGTGTTTACATCGGAAACTTTGAGACTCCTGAGTTTGTGGTTGAGGCGCTCGCCGATTATATAATTTTTATTTGGCGTTCATCACACGCAACCCCACACCCTGTATTCCATCACTAATTAGTTGAAATCCAGGTATATTTTTGGCAGAGGGTGTAAGGGGCTCCAACCCAGCCGCATGGGAGAATAACTACAGCTTGTAATTGTCACCAGTGTGAGGGGGCGGAGCTCCAAGCTTGTTTACCTTCTAACCAAAATTCATCTTCGAGTTCGGTTCTTTGTTTGATTTCATCTGATTAACACAAACTAGAGTTCTGTCATTGGTATGAGTGAATAAGCTGTAATCTGTGAAAGTACTCTTCTTAGGCTCTAGTTTCTTTAATTGATTATAATATGGTATCTGCTAAGATCTTATGTGCATACTGTAAATGTTATTGGTGATGGGATTTTACGGGTACTCAAAAACAATCTACGGTGTATACTTTTCTCCATTACATTCTTCGATTTCCTTATTAAATGTTCCATTGCTGGCGTTGTATCTGTACCTTCGTCTGCAATGAACCATATATTAGTATACCTGTGTTCGTCAATTTTGGGTCTGAGTTTGTGGCCTTTCCTGGCGAGACTCTGGTCGCCTAGCAACAGCTGTCTCAGCATCTCGTTTAGCTCAGATAAAGATGGCCTCTGAAGCTGAGTCTTGCCAGCAGTGACTGTGGTGGAACCAACAGCCAATGCAGTAATTTACCATTATCTTCATAGTTATCAGCCGCTAGCTCACCTACTTGACTTACGATTGCCTTATATCAAGATTTTATACTCAATGATCGTTAGTAGTATTGGCTATAAAGTAGTAAATCGGAATTAATGTAACAAATTTGTCAAAGTCACGGCCCACATTAGCTCCTGAACATCATCGTAGAAATGGTGACATTTTTTTTCCATGCTAAAACCGTGGTACGTGTCGCCACACCTTCGACGGAGGTCATGGAATTTCTGTTGGTTAACTTGATAAATTCATATTCCTGGCACTCCTGAGAAGGCACTGTTAATATCCTCTGTTGCCACTTACATAAAGGGAGGTGCTTTGATGCTGGTGAAGGGCTCTTGATCCAGAGGACGGGATGTATCCTGCCCTTTCTTAGATCAAACCTGAATGTCTCCCACTCCCCAGGTGCTAAATGGCTCCTAAAATGATAGCAAAATAAGTGGACGTGAAACTAACGCCACGGACAAGCTCAGAAATATTTTTTTATACCTCTTTTGGGCACTTGTAACATTTTGTTCTTCCTGCACAGGTTGTAATGGTATGTCCCATAAATTAGCTCCTTTAATATAACTAAAAATATCTATACACATTCCTGTGGCAATTACTGACAGGTCTACGTATCTAATGATCGTATAAATTTATGTCAAATGCTCTTATACCAAATTACTTACTAAATTATTCTATTTAAATTTATGTCTCAAATATACTCCCGTAAATTATAATTTTCAAGTTACGCTGCCTTGTGATGTATTTTTATAGTTTACAACATTTATTGTAGTGGAGCTCTTGTACACTCTGTCACTAACAAGGCAGTAGTAAAGAACACAAAGGTACAATACCGTGACTGAAACAATACACAAATAACCCGCACGCACGCGCGCACACACACACACACACACACAAACACACACAAACACACGCACGCACGCACACACAGATTAGTGCAAAAGCTGAAGGACCAGGCAGGTATAACAGGGAAGGTACTGCAATGGATTAGAGAATACCTGACAGGAAAGCAACAACGAGTCATGGTACGTGACGAGGTGTCGGAGTGGACGCCTGTGACGAAAGGGGTTCCACAGGGGTCAGTTCTAGGACCGGTGCTGTTCCTGGTATATGTGAACGACATGATGGAAATAATAGACTCAGAAGTGTCTCTATTTGTAGACGATGTGAAGTTAATGATGAGAATTCAGTCGGAGGAGGACTACAAAGAAACCTGGACAGGCTGCAGGCCTGGTCTAGCAACTGGCTCCTGGAGTTAAACCCCACCAGGTGCAAAGTCATGAAGATCGGGGAAGGTAAAAGACCGCAGACAGAATACAGCCTAGAGGGCCAAAGACTACAAACCTCACTTAAGGAAAAGGATCTTGGGGTGAGTATAACACCAAACATATCTCCTGAGGCGCACATCAACCAAATAACTGCTGCAGCATACGGGCGCCTAGCAAACCTAAGAATAGCTTTCCGACATCTCAGTAAGGAGTCGTTCTGGACTCTGTACACCATGTACGTTAGGCCTATATTAGGGTAGGCAGCACCAGTTTGGAATCCACACCTGGGCAAGCACGTCAGGAAATTAGATAAAGTGCAAAGGTTTGCAACGAGGCTAGTCCCGGTGCTAAGAGGCATGTCCTTCAAGGAGAAGTTAAGGGAAATTGACCTTACGACACTGGAGAACAGGGGAGACATGGAGGACATGATAACAACATATAAAATCCTGAGAGGAATCTACAAGGTGGACAGAGATAAGATGTTTCAGAGATGGACACAGCAACAAGGGGTCACAGTTGGAAGTTGAATACTTAGATGAGTCACAGGGATGTTAGGAAGTATTTCTTCAGTCACAGAGTTGTCAGGCAGTGGAAAAGTCTGGAAAGTGAGATGGAGACCGGATCCATACATAGCTTTAAGAAGACGTACGATTAAGCTCACAGAGCAGGGAGTGAGTGACCTAGTAGCGACCAGTGAAGAGGCGGGGGCAGGAGCTAAGAATCGACCCCAGCAACCACAATTAGGTGAGTACACACGCGCGCGCACACACATGTTCTACGAGGAGAGGTTAAAGAAAATCGACCTGTCGACACTGAAGGACAGGAGATATAGGGAGGATATGATAACGACATATAAAATACTGAGAGGAATTGACAAAGTGGACAGAGACAGGATGGTCCTGAGATGGGACACAACAACAAGGGGTCACAGTTGGAAGTTGAAGACTCAGATGAATCACAGGGATGTTAGGAAGTATTTCTTCAGTCACAGAGTTGTCAGGAAGTGTGTGGAGAAATTTCTCCAGGAGGGGGGTATCAGCCCCCTTCAGCCCTTTCCAACTGAGGGGCCCAGCCCTCTCAGAAAGGGGCAGTGACGTCTTGTTTGCTACCGCATCAATTGGACACAGATGCTTTACCAGCATGTACCAGTGTTAGACACGTCACTTCCTTGTAAGATACGTCACGGCTGACCACTGTTGTAATTTGGATGGGTTAATGAGAGATGATCGATCTCTTACAATAGTAGGAAAATTAAGAAAATCCTACACCCATTTTAATACCATGTTAAAGATAGCATACACAGTCGTCTAAGCCCAGAAATAAAAAAAACAAACATTCTGCATTGCTTCCTGTAGAAGTTTGGCAAGCAAAGGAAACATGCTTGATTGACACTTCTTTTGTATGTGGGGTGACGCCGAGGGCAAGCTGGGGCCAGCGGAGGGGCGGAGGGAACATTAACGCCAGGATAACGGATAAAGAACTCTGTTCCGCGCATTTATGTGCATAAAAGACAATCCACATTAGCGGTATATGACAGAGAAGTGTGCGCAGCTTCCTGTAGTGACATTACTGTGAATAGACAAATATTGAGGAACGTAAGAGTGACATTGCGAGTGTTACAAAGTTCCAGACAAGGACGTGTGACATTCCTCAAAGACTTCTTCTTCAATCAAGACAGCGTTTTCCGGGTGACACTTAAGGGTCCAATACAAACACCCAGGTAAGTCTGCTCAGACATTTAGATGTTCTGTTGACTGCGCAGTTAGGAACTGATGTATGTTCTAGGCAGATTTATCATACACCCGGTTAACAACGGGCTTTTTAGCCCAACCCAGTGAGTATTAGCATTGTTCAGAGTTCAGTTACTGAATATATTGCTATACGCTCCTCAGGGGCAATTATTCACATACTCACTTTATACCTATTTGTATCGTACAGCTAAATGGTGGTAGAACACACTGGGTCATATCGGAGGAACCATCTGGGTGAAGCTGCAGAAAGTTGACCCAGCAACAAAGATAAGTACAGTGTTTCATGTGTTCCTGTACAATTGGTGGTGTTCTACAAATGTAATTTTACCACAAAGTGGAATAGTCTGGGAAGTGTTGTAGTGGAGGCAGGATCCATACATAGCTTTAAGAAGAGATATGATAAAGCTCATGGAGCAGAAAGAGTGACCTAGTAGTAGCCAGAGAAGAGGCGGGGTCTGGAACTGTGAATCGACCCCTGCAACCACAACTAGGGGAGTACAACTAGGTGAGTACACACACACACACACTCACTGTCTCACTCATTCTCTTCTGTTAGTGTGACTTGTAAATGGTCAAGTCTGACCGAAACGTCGTCATAAGATTTCCTCCCTCCTCTGTGCGGGTTATTTGTGTAAGTGAAGCAGTAGAACATTAACACTTGTGTAGTGTAACATTCACTGTGGACCTAAATGCTGTTCTGCCAGCAATACTGACGAAAAACACCTTTGCAAAAATTACTTTCAGTGTAGTAACGTTTAGATCTATTTAGATCTTAGTAGGTCGAAACTTGGTAACAATAAAAGCTCTTTTTGCAAAAGTGTCTTACCTTCAGCATTCATTATAGTGGAGGACATGCACCTTCTGCCAGTAGTAACAGTGAAATAGAACATTCACAGCAGTGGAGCCTCTCTAGTTATACATTGTACTAATATTGGTAGAATTACCGACAATATGTAAAGTAAAAGACACAAGTGCAACTAATGCGACATTTTATTGTGGCAACGTTTCGCTCTCCAGGAGCTTTGTCAAGCCGTTACAAACAATACATGGACACAGAGGGTATAAATAGGCTTAGAGTGAGGTGTAATACTAGTGGTAGTTGTAGTAATATTACTAGTACTAGTAATACAATATGGAAGAACAATCAACTTGCACATGAGTAAAAGGTTATAAAAAACTATTACTTGGGTAGCATAAAAATAAGTTAGACAAATATTGGTGGTTTGATTTGAGAAAGTCTGTTACAGTGTTCCTCCTCTGTAATGAGCTATGTAGTATTTGCTCAAGTCACCTGACCTGTTGTAAGCAGCTATAAAAAGCTTGGGGCTGGCTATTATATCTAATAGCCATTATATCTAATATTATATTATATCTAATACTTGACTTCTCAAAACCCTCCTACCCCATATGGGGAGGACTGGGGTGGTGCGGGGTGGCACCAACCAGAGATCAGTGTTTGTGAATATTTCGCCTGCTCTTGCGAATTCCTAGCATTGTAAAAATCTCTAGTTGTGTCGATGCATGCAGGGGATGAGATGAAAAGCTGTAAGCCACCTGCCTGAAAGCTGGCTGCCTTGGAATAACGTCTAGCGAAAGCTGGATGCCAAGGTATTGACCAGTGTGGTACGGTCGACAAAGCACTGCGTACCTTGTCATGAGGTTCGTAGGTTCGAGTCTCCGTCGGCCAGAGATCAGTGTTTGTGAATATTTCGCCTGCTCTTGCGAATTCCTAGCATATATATATATATATATATATATATATATATATATATATATATATATATATATATATATATATATATATTCCAATATTATATGCATAGTATATAAAAGAGTAATTCATCTCTCTCTCTCTCTCGCTCTGTATCTCCTTGTGTCGCTAGTTTCATAATAAAATAACAGAACGGGTGACTGCTATATTATGTTTGTTAAATAATAGCATAAAAAGTAGCATTCATTGATTAGTGAAATGTTATATTAAATTATATTTAATACAAATTACCAACATTCTCAAAGATATTATGAAACTAAGCCTCACATATTCATACAACTTGTCCATCAAAATTAGATCGTGATTATTATTATTGTATTGGGGAGCACTAAACCCGTAGGGATTATACAGCGTCTGTGGGGGGGGATAGAAGGCATTCAGGCTCAATTTAGGGAACTGGATCACAGATACAATTTCCTAGATCAAGAGCCCCTCACCAGCGTCAAGGAACTTCCTTTGTAAGAGTTAGTCTGAAGGTTCTCACAAAACTGAATACCAGGAATGGAAAAACTGAGTCACAAAATATGCAGAAAGAACTTTTCCTGACCAATTATTTTTTCAAAGAGACGTAACTACGGTGGTCTTGCACCTGCGAAGAGGAAACAGAAGGAAAAACTATAAGATTATTCTAAATCGCAGTAAAGATGCTGTGTTCTTTTCCTGTCAACATATTAACACCAGCAAGTGTGTAGGAAAGACAACAGTGCGATTATCAAGACATTTACTGAGGATATGTTTTGCTCACCAGGAACTTCTGTAGTCAGTACAGAAAACTAGAGACAGTTTATTTAGAGGCTGAGTGACGTGAGACGCGCTTTCAGGCAAGGTGAGAGGAATAAGGACAGAGCTAATTGATTGTTTTGGTTAAATTTATTGTGCTAATATTTTGAATATAATAAAACTACTGTGTTCTGAGTTAGGGTGTTGCTGGTAGCTATGAGGGATGACTCTAAACACCGTCTGTTGATAGGATTTGACTCCTTGAAGACTAGTTTGGCATTAAAGTCCGTGAAAGGTCCATACATATTGCGATAAATGATACAAGAATTGTTTAAGTCATCATTGGCAAGTGCTCAGGTGATCACACCCCGTTACGTGGTTCTGCTTCTACAGGTTTTGCCATAGCCCAAACGGAATCGTGTATACCCCGGTACTGGTTTCATAATGTCTGTTTTAAAGAAGCTTCGAGATGCTTTGTGGGGCCGGAAGGTATGCTATTTTGGTTTCACTCTTAGAAATATAGTTATGTATGTTCTCAGAAGATCGTTTAACAGGCAGGATGATTAATCTCTACGTTGTGCCTTGTTGTGTAGCTGTGCTGGTAATATTTTCTTCTTTTTCTCTTACCATCAGTGATAAAGTGGACAGGGTAATGGTGCTTGGAAAAAACGTTGTGAATATAACTGCAGTCTTCTTCCAAATAATGTGGACTGGAGATATGCAAGACCCTCAAAAAGAAACCAATTACGACGCCCATCTTAGTGCGTGTGCTCTGGTGGGAAAAGAAATGTTGAAGGTCGTCTTTGTTGCTTGTTCTTCTGATGGCCTTTAATTCCAGTTTGTTGCAATTTTTACGGAGGAGGACGTCTAGAAATCTCTCCGGAGCATACGTTGCTTAGGAGTTTTATGGTGTCCATATCGTCAACATACAGTATCCTAACCATGTGACACTAACTGCTATGTACGACTTCAATTTCCCCTGCAAGTACTTCATGTATAGAGTAGCGACCACCGCATTGAATGGCGGGCACTTGGCCATGCCACGATTGCAGGTATTTCTGTTCTAAAAGAAAAGCAATTAAAGTTAATGCAGAGTTCGACAATATCATGATTTTTTTTCTGTTATAGGAAATTAAAAGTTATCTGAGACCTGCTGTAAAATGGTAATGGATTGTTGTGTAGGGATTTTCGTGAAGAGAACCGTGACTTAATAACTGGTGAGTGTCTTGTTCTTAAAAGTGATTACCTGATCCTGTTCAGGGTCTTTCCCAGTAGAGAAGATACGCACTTTATAAGTACTTCTGCAGGTTGATGTGCGGCGCTGTCAATACTACAGAAGCCCCTGGTGGGCGAAACGTGTCCTTAATAAGTGTCTTGATAATCAAATGAATATATTTTTGGAAACAGGGATTTGTATTCTGCGGTCATCGCGAATATCAAAGTTTAGAGTCCAGAAATAAAAATTAAGGTATATTTTTGTAATTGTTTAAACAGTTCGCGATTAATGATATAATTACTGGAGTAACATTTATTTCTTAGTGATCAATATGCAACGTATCTTCGTAGTGTGGGGGTTCGCTAGTGAACAGTGAGGTAGCAATGACACAATACACTTGGTCAGTTGTGGTATACAGACGGAAAAAAGGTGGAGACTAGCCTCGCGACGCCCACCCCGAATCCTGGCCTAGATATTGCTGACCAGCCTTGGCGGCCTAGCCGGAAGGCTGTGTAAGTTGAATCACGTGACAAAGTAAAGGTCAGAGGAGCAAATATATGGGTGTAAACTCGTAGTTTACAAGTACTGACATCAGCACTGAAATACAAAATGATCTGATGCAGTCCATATTAGCGCAGCTTTTATCAAGTGTAGTAGATGAAATGGGAGTGGCTAAATACTTTGCAGTAATTATTGATAGTACTATTGATATCAGCAGAAATGATTCATGATCTTTATCTTTGCGATCTAGAACAGCATACAATTCTGCAAATTACCTAGAGGAAGTGATGAATTTTTTTCAGTATTATCACAACAATTAAAAACCTGGGGCTGTCAATACCCATATTAGGGCCGTTCTGACAATAGAGCAAGTGCCTTATCTGGTAAAATATCTGGTCTCCAAACGAGTATTAGGGAAGTTGCTTTAGATACAATCTTGACACTCTGCTCTCCTCACAATTTAAATTTAATTCTAATTGATGCAGTAAGCTCAGAAGATGAGTCTATAAAAGGCGAGGTGAACCATCCAACTGACGAAGGGATAAAAGGTGAGTGGTGCAATGAGGCATCTGTAGAGACAAAGAAAGTTATACTTGTAGACAAAAAGGGTAATGTATGAAAGTATAGTGGTACGAACGCTACCACTATACTCTTATGAATGTTGCAGCAAAGAGGAGGCTGGAGGCACTGGAGATGTCGTGTCTGAGGGCAATGTGTGGAGAGAATATTATGCAGAAAATACTTAGTTTGGTGATAAAGAGGTACGTGGTTTCAATAAGTATTATAAAAAGTGCTGAAGAGGGTTTTATGAGGTTTAGACATTTAAAGAAGAGGGAGAAAAATAGGATAATTTAGTAGGTGTATAAATCTGTAGTAGAGGGAAGGTGGGGTAGGGGTCGTTCTAGGAAAGGTTTGAGGGGTAAAGGACATTTTGTATGCAAGGGGCTTGGACACCCGACAGGCGTGTGTGAGTGTTAGACAGAAGTGGAGGCGAGAGGTTTTTATGACTTGACGTACTGTTGGAGTGTGAGGGAGGTAACATTTATAAAGGGATTCAGAGAAATCGATTAGCCGGACTTGAGCCCTGAAGATGGGAAGTATAGTATCTGCACTCTGAAGGAGGAGTGGGGATATCTGCAGTTTGGAGGGGCATCTGAATTGTATCAACGCGCCTTTGGTAAGACAGGAGTGAGTGTTGGTGATTGTTTCTTCTCTTTGAGCCACTACCTAAGGCAAGGCAACCTAAACAGGGAAAGAAGTATTTTTTAATTCAGAAGCGAATGCCATGTTGGGAGCATTTACAGAAACACATACAAGGGATGTTTTGGACGGAGAGATTAAGATAGAAAACTATAACATGTATAGATGTGATAGAATTAATAGGTCACAGGGAGGAGTATGACTCAATGTAAAGATACTTTCTGTTCACAGAAGTGCTGAACGCTACGAATGATATAGTAGAAATCCTCGGCATTAAAGTGGAAATAGGAATCTAGTAATTATCCTAGTATACAAACCACCATCAGCAACTGCGGAGGAATTCACAGATCAGTTAAGGAAGATAGATAGCTATCTGGATAGGAAAAAAATCCCCCCCCAAACATTTTACCCGAGTTTTTCTCCTCTTAAAATGGGTGGGGAACTAATGCTTTCCAAAATTTTCAACCCCCTTCAAAAATACCGGAAAATGGGCTTTAAAAAAGATCTTAAACCAACGATAATTGACCCCATGAAAAAAAATCCCGGGTTTGGGGTTTCACAAAAAAGGGGTTTCAGGCAAAACAGAAAAAAACAATATCTCGTTAACCGAGTTCAAACGGTAAACCCCGGGGAGGGAACTGCGGCCCCAATTTGAGGGGTTTTCCCGTGTTTAATTTAAAACAAAAATTCTGGGAAAGAAAAAACCAAATATCAAAATACCCGGGGAACAGACTGACCCCAAATCCCCCCCATGCCTGAAGCAAATACGGCAAAAAGGGGGTAGATAAAACATCCATTAGGAAAAAAAAGTCAATTGGGGGGGGCGGGGGAATTAAAAAAAAAAACGGTTAGTTGGGCAAAAATTGTTTAAAAGGGAAGGTACCTTAAAAAGATCACTAAATTGGACCCTTGGATAACCCCAAAAGAAAAACAAAGGGAAAAAAGGGTCTAAGATTTGAAGCCCAAAATATTTATTTTCCATGAAAAACCCAAGCTAAGAATACCGAGAAGGCCTTTTGGGGAATTTTTAACTGCGTAACAGGGAAATGGGAAACAAAAAGAACGTGGTTTTTTCAGAAAACCCAAAATGACAAAGGGTAAAAAAATTTTTTACCCAGGGGGCCCCCAAAACCAATAACCCTTTAAAAACCCCAAAATTTCGAAAAAAAATGGACAACGACAATACTCATCCACCTGGCCCAGATTCATGGAATGCTTTATTTAAAAGCAGTGAAAAATACCATTAGCAAGATTGTATTTTTGGAAAAGAGCTTAGATCGGGGAAAAACCGGGGCCCTTTTAAAGAGTGCGACATACCCCCTTTTGCAAAGGGGAGGTAGGGGTACACAAAATTACAGACCAGTCCCAATTCTCACATCAAAAAAATCTTTAAAGGTGATGAGCGGCAAAAAATTCGGCCCCACAACCAAAAAACCCAACCAGCGGCTTTAGGCGGACGTCATGCCTGTCACAGCCAACCATTATGACAGAATTCGGGGCTTGGGAAAGAGCCAAAACCAGATGTGATTTACACATTTTTTGCAAAGGCGTTTGAAAATGCGATCATGGAGTGATAGTGAACAAAATGGGGCCATGGGCATTACGGGGAAGGGGAGATTTTTTTTCGGTTCCAACCAAAACACAAAAAAGTAGTGAACAGGGAAATCCAGCATCAGCGGGTAAAAACCAGTGCCCAAACGCCCGGGAACCCCGTTTCTCACCCTCATAGCAGACATAGATCAAAACCCCCACACTTTTTATCATTTTTGCGATAACTAAAATAAATGAAAGTCATACTGTAGAGGACACTGAAAAATTCAGGAAGAATAAGCAGGGCTTTGGGCAGGAAACAAATGACGTTCAAGGGGATA
This sequence comes from Cherax destructor, assembly GCA_009830355.1. Classification (NCBI taxonomy): domain Eukaryota; kingdom Metazoa; phylum Arthropoda; class Malacostraca; order Decapoda; family Parastacidae; genus Cherax; species Cherax destructor. The sequence continues at coordinate 7,288 of WNWK01010481.1, read as the reverse complement.
AGTTTCAGCTGATTGGTTGGAAAGAAGAAGAACTCAAAAGGAAAATATATAAAAACCAAAAGGGTCACCCATAGAAGAAAAAACACTAAAAAGGCTTGGGAATAATTATGTCTTGATCTTTCTTTTTAAAAATCATAACAAGACAAAGATCACAACAAGGAAATGACGGGGGGGATTGGTTTCAAAACAAGGGGAAAAATGGGTGGTACACTCTTCAAAACCCAGTGCTCCTCACTTAGAATATTTCTCGGCTGACGGCCCCGTTCAGAGCAGGAGAAATATCAACTGGAACAAATTCGAGATCGTTTACGGCCCTTGAGTCATTGAAACATCTAAATTTTGGGGAAGCCTTCGTCTTGAACATGTACTCATTGGAGGGAGGAGAGAGAGATAAATGATAATATATACCTGGGCTAGGGGGCCAGTCCCAAATCTGCAAACTGCCATAACAACAATGGATGAGAGATATGGGAGGAAATAAACATAAACCCAGTGGGGCAGGGGGGTGGGGGGACAATTCGGGGCACTGTATTAACATCCGGGGTCCCAGACTATTCAACATCTTACCAGAAGATATCCAAAAACGGCTGGAACCAGGTAGAAACCTTCAAAGGAAATGGACAAAAAATCTTCACCGGTGCCAATCAACCAGGCTGTATGGAAGGGGGCAGCGGGGTCCCGCAGCCGCCTGGTTGACCGGCAAGCACCAGACGGCTTGGCCCATGGCCGGGCTCAGAGAAAAAACTCTCAAATCTTCAAAGGATATCAAAGGGAAGGAGATACTTCCTTCTCCCCTTCTTTTTCAAAACATGGAGATAGGGGGAAATAAAGAAAAGAACTATTAAGAAAAAGAATAAACCCAAAGGGTGTTATTTCAAACACAGGTATATTGGCCGCGACCTGGTCGTAATGGGGTTCAAAAAAGGCAAACAAAATTAAAAAGCATATGACTTTACTTTCCTTACCAGATATAATTTACCAGATATATGCATGTACATTATGTACAGATGTGAAAAAAGGGGTTAAAACAGAACCAGAAATACTTCTATCCAGGGTAGGGGAAATCTTAATTTGCTTTACAAAAAAATAATAATAATATATAATTTCTTAATTTACTATAAGTACATGTCATTCATGGGATACAGGCCTAGCTGACATCAATGACATACTCCCATATAGAACGCTTCAAAGCTGACAATTCGGGCAAATTAGGCAGTTTTTTCCCAAGATGCGAAAACTAGTCGACTAACACCCAGGTACCTATTTTTCACTGATTAACATAAGCAGGTGTCTTATGGGAAAAACGTCCCTAATGTTTTCAGCCGTACCGGAGGAGATTCGACCTACGTTGCTTCAGCTTTGGCGGGCTTGCCAGTGATTGGCCAATGAATCACAAAGTACTGATTTTATGACGGGTACCCTATTGATCGTTAAACCCTTAGCACCCGGTTCGCTGGTTGGGAGGCAGCCTATATGGGAGTATACCTGGAGAGGTTCGGGTCAACGCCCAGCGGCCCGGTCTGTGACCAGGCCTCATGGTGGATCAGGGTCTGATCAACCAGGCTGTTACTGTTGGCCGCACGCAAACCGACGTACGAACCACAGCCTGGCTGGTCAGGTACTAACTTTAGGTGCTTGTCCAGTGCCTTCTTGAAGACAGCCAGGGGTCTATTGGTAATCCCCCTTATGTATGCTGGGAGGCAGTTGAAAAGTCTTGGGCCCCTGACACTTATTGTGTTCTCTTATCGTGCTAGTGGCACCCCTGCTTTTCATTGGGAAGATGTTGCATCGTCTGCCGAGTCTTTTGCTTTCATAGGGAGTGATTTTCGTGTGCAAGTTTGGTACTAATCCCTCTAGGATTTTCCAAGTGTATATGAGTGTGACATACTCGGAATAAAATGTAACATACTCGTAGCATGGCGCAGGTTTATATATATGTCGTGCCGAATAGGTAAAACTTGCGATTTTGGCTTAAATAGCAACGCTCTTCTTGCCATATAAGACAAGTGAAAATTTGTGTATGCAATAATTTCTCAAAAATCATTCTGAACCTAACGAAAAAATGTATTTCATTGTGTTTGTTTATTATTAAATTAATGTTAACGTATCTAAAATATATTTAGTTGGGTTAGGCTAAATTAAATTGCGCTTGTTGTAATAAGGTTAGGTAGGTTTTCAAAGTTTCTCTTGGTACAAAATTATAAATTCTTACATTAACATAATTGAAAAAAATATATCTTTAAACGTATAAGAAAATTTTAGAAAGGACTTAATTTTAAATGAGTTCTTGCTAATTGACCAGTTTACCTAATCGGCACGACATATATATATGTACATGTCGTGCCGAATAGATAAACTTGCATTTGGCTTAAATAGCAACGCTCATCTTGCCATATAAGACAAGCGAAAATTTGTTTATGCAATAATTTCGCAAAAATCATTCTGAATCTAACGAAAAATATATTCACTGTGTTTGTTTATTATTAAATTATTGTAAACGTATCTAAAATATATTTAGTTGGATTAGGGTAAATTAAATTGCCCTTGTTATAATAAGGTTAGGTAAGTTTTCTAAGATTTTTTTGGTGTAAAATTTTTTTTTTCATAAATACTAATGAAAAAAATATATATTTGAAGGTATAAGAAAAATTTTAGGAAGGACTTAATTTTAAATGAGTTATTGCTAATTGACCAGTTTTACCTATTAGGCACGACATACACACACACACACACATGTATATTTACCTTCAGCAGAGTTATTTTACTAAGCGAGTACTTTCTTAGTATTTCTTAGTATGGATAACTTAATAATATCTTTATTTACTACATGTACAAGGTATACAGGCCTAGCTGACAAAGGGTTACAACCAATGGCTAGCTAGTCTAAAAGCTAGCAGGCCGGCATGGTACTGTGGATCATACACTGGCCTGCTAGTCTTAGGACCGGTTTACTCCGGGTTCGAGGCCTCTGTTTGGTGAGAAGGCAAAGTGTTTCACTTGCAAGTTTAACAAAACCGTCTCAAGAGTATGAGACTAATGCGTGTGAGACTAATCTTAGTACTTACAGCTCAGTACATTGAAATGTACAGAGGAGTGTTGATTAAACATAACACGAAGGTTCAGTGTATCAATAAAAAAGGGCAATATATGTATATCTTGGAAGCATACACAGTTCAGCAAATAATTATAATGACTGATAAATGCCGAAAGGTATAAGAGTTGTAAAGATGGAGATAATGCATAGTAGGAAAATATAATGTCACAAGTGTTGCTGTACTCAGTTTCATGGGAAAACATTGTATGAAACTCATCTGAATATGTAGACCCTAGATTGGATATGATGACATTACATATGTATAAAAATCAAGATGCATATACATTATATATTTCTATATTCTGTATATTTATGTATTTTAAATAAAAAAAAAAATCTTAGCACTGACTCAAGATACTGTCACTGACCCTTAACCTAAACTCAACAATGTAAGCATAGAGATCTTGTAGAGCTTTATTAGTCACTGATGAAAGCGAAGTGTTGTCACATAAAAGCTTGATGTGCACTGTTAGCAATACACTACTGTATACCAGCACCTCCCAATACACTACTGTATACCAGCACCTCCCAATACACTACTGTATACCAGCACCTCCCAATACACTACTGTATACCAGCACCTCCCAATACACTACTGTATACCAGCACCTCCCAATACACTACTGTATACCAGCACCTCCCAATACACTACTGTATACCAGCACCTCCCAATACACTACTGTATACCAGCACCTCCCCAATACACTACTGTATACCAGCACATTCCAATACACTACTGTATACCAGCACCTCCCAATACACTACTGTATACCAGCACCTCCAATACACTACTGTATACCAGCACCTCCCAATACACTACTGTATACCAGCACCTCCCAATACACTACTGTATACCAGCACCTCCCAATACACTACTGTATACCAGCACCTCCCAATACACTACTGTATACCAGCACCTCCCAATACACTACTGTATACCAGCACCTCCCAATACACTACTGTATACCAGCACATTCCAATACACTACTGTATACCAGCACCTCCCAATACACTACTGTATACCAGCACCTCCCAATACACTACTGTATACCAGCACCTCCCAATACACTACTGTATACCAGCACCTCCCAATACACTACTGTATACCAGCACATTCAATACACTACTGTATACCAGCACCTCCCAATACACTACTGTATACCAGCACCTCCCAATACACTACTGTATACCAGCACCTCCCAATACACTACTGTATACCAGCACATTCCAATACACTACTGTATACCAGCACCTCCCAATACACTACTGTATACCAGCACCTCCCAATACACTACTGTATACCAGCACATTCCAATACACTACTGTATACCAGCACATTCCAATACACTACTGTATACCAGCACCTCCCAATACACTACTGTATACCAGCACCTCCCAATACACTACTGTATACCAGCACATTCCAATACACTACTGTATACCAGCACCTCCCAATACACTACTGTATACCAGCACCTCCCAATACACTACTGTATACCAGCACATTCCAATACACTACTGTATACCAGCACCTCCCAATACACTACTGTATACCAGCACCTCCCAATACACTACTGTATCCAGCACCTCCCAATACACTACTGTATACCACCACATTCCAATACACTACTGTATACCACCACATTCCAATACACTACTGTATACCAGCACCTCCCAATACACTACTGTATACCAGCACCTCCCAATACACTACTGTATACCAGCACCTCCCAATACACTACTGTATACCAGCACCTCCCAATACACTACTGTATACCAGCACATTCCAATACACTACTGTATACCAGCACCTCCCAATACACTACTGTATACCAGCACCTCACAATACACTACTGTATACCAGCACATTCCAATACACTACTGTATACCAGCACCTCCCAATACACTACTGTATCCAGCACCTCCCAATACACTACTGTATACCAGCACCTCCCAATACACTACTGTATACCAGCACATTCCAATACACTACTGTATACCAGCACCTCCCAATACACTACTGTATACCAGCACCTCCCAATACACTACTGTATACCAGCACCTCCCAATACACTACTGTATACCAGCACCTCCCAATACACTACTGTATACCAGCACCTCCCAATACACTACTGTATACCAGCACCTCCCAGCCGTGTCACCTTTCCTGCAACATCAGTCATCTCTCTCAGAGACGTCTCAGAAAATGACTAAATTCTAGATCGCCTGAGAATAACATTCAAGTGTCAGTAAACTCTTGCACGATGACGTCATCATTTGTTTAGTGTAATCCAGAATAAGCCTTCCACTAGAAGATTACTCTGTTGTTTGCCAAGAGCTCCACCATCCACTTTGAGATCTTCGCTCTCAAAATATTTTACTTTCGAGTCTGAAAAATTTATGATCCTTGGAACTCAAGATTCGGTGGAGTTGGGAAACTCGACCACAAGTCTTCACTTAATAGTCCTGGGTATCCGCACTCCGCTATAACTATGACAGCCATCTAAGTCAATGGGTAAAGCAAGGAGAAAATAGAGAAATAAAAATGGAAGTGGGGACAAAAAAATCCATCAAAAGGGGGTTAATACCGGTCGTTATCTCCGTGATACGTCATTTAATTTCGACCTCGTTTGTGTGGTGCTTGATTCATGGCCTTGACGAGGCTAGGACTGGGTCCCCACCTCCTCTTTCCAGTTGTTGGGAATTGGTTATCATCCTAGCTAGACGTTGCCTATTATGGCTTTAATCTCATCGTATCCAGCCCACATGAAGGTTCACAGGTCAGCCATTATTAGAGCTAGTTAAGGTTGTTGGGCGAGTTAGCCGTGGGTAATTCAGTAGTTATGGCCGCTAGATCAGCAACCCACAGCCGTAACCGAAAGACCCCCTAGCCAAAGGGGACATTCAAGGGTCCGGCAAGAAAGTCGATTTTATAGTGAAAACAAACGAGATGATCGGCCGGAAAGAAGAGCTGTTTAGCTTTGTCTTGCGGCAAGACCCTTAAGCCAAAGTATCGTGATAGTGAAGCTCTTACAGGATATCTCTGATAAGGCGGGTTTTACTATTGCGGCCTGTGGAGCAAAACTCCTTGCGCTATTTGTGGTTTAACACTCTGATAGCGCGTATCTTCAAGTGGCAGTGGTTTTATCAGTTTTTGACAGAACGGATTTGAGACAAAGGTATTTTAGCCGGAAATTCTTCAAGCGACTACAGAAGCTTATGATTAAATACTATGAGTGTACCAGCAAGCGTGAACCCGGTGGCCATTGTCTTATATTTCTATTTACTGAAGTGACTTAAATCCAAGAATAAATAAACTTACAAAATAATGTTTTTTAGACGAATGCAGTGACCAGGGAACTAATAATAAGATAACTGATAAAACATTCACATGTGAAGGAGAAACATTCACACAGATTAGGTGATACTTTTACGTAGACTTTACACTCGCAGAGAACATTTTATACAATATTATAGAGTGATTAATACATTCACACAGACTGACACATTCATAGACTGGTTGATATACTCACACTGAATGATTGACACATTCTTATCGACTGGTTGAGAAAAAATCACGTAGACTGTATAAAATTCACGTAAGTTGATGAATAAACTAAGTTAAGGTTGTCTGTGATGATGAATAAACCTTTACATTCAGGCAAAATGCCTTATGAACATTCACGTAGAATGTTATATTAACTTTCATGTATAATTTTTATAAATATTTACGTAGAATGATTTCTAACATTCACGTAATTTGTTTATAAACATTCTGGTAGAATGTTTTATAAGCATTCACGTTCACTTGTTTATAAACGTTGACGTAAAACTTGTTTATAAACATTCACGCAGAATGTTTTAATAAACATTAAAATGGTTTATAAACATTCACGCAGAATGCTTTACAAACATTAAAATTGTTTATAAACATTCGCGTTGATCAGTCCATGAGAATGAAAGTCGAGTTTCTGATCAACATTTATTGAAACTGATTCACGAACAATAACTAAACTGGTTGATAAACATTCACACAGAAAAAAATTAATAATTTTACAATGTTCTTGAGGAATTTTAACTAAATCCCAAAGAATTTGGATAATTATTATTAGCTCTAAGATCACCATTAGTTAGTATAGAATCTGTGTGCTCAGTGTTGTGACACCAGTGTAGCGGTGTGTGCTAGCTGAGCAA